>JALIZH010017675.1:0-59483 GCA_030522465.1 Rhipicephalus appendiculatus
TTGGTTTCGTTGTTTAGCTTCAATGTGCGTTACGAAAGTTACAAAAGCCAAGGAAAAGAATTAGCGTAGCTTGCATTGGAAGCGCAGTGCTTTCTCTAGACAGCTAAGCTGATGGGCATCTGTCTCTATTTATTTCTATTTATTTATTTCTCTCTCTCTCACTCTCTCACTATTTCTTTCTCTCAGTTCTTGCTTTTTCTTTCTTCCTCTTTCATCTATTTCTTTCTTTCTTTCTTTCTTTCTTTCTTTCTTTCTTTCTTTCTTTCTTTCTTTCTTTCTTTCTTTCTTTCTTTCTTTCTTTCTCTCTTTCCTTCTTTCTTCCTTTCTTTCTTTCTTTCTTTCTTTCTTTCTCTGAAGTAAGACCGAAAGACGAGCTAGTTGGTACATCTACATCTTAAAGGGCCACTAAACCATCCAGAGGTCGAAATACAGTTGTGTTGGGGAAGTTGTGCATGAGTGTACAGCGAACACGAAGCCGTGAGAATTTTTCGAAACGGTGCCGTAATAGCGGAGTTCTACGCGTTTGATCATCTAAACGCGGCGCTCGATCGCTCCTTTCGCTCTTTCCACCGCTACCCTCTGTTGGCATCCTCTCCCAAAGCCGGTTTGTCATCTCGCCGAGCGCCCCTACCAATCTCGCGTGGCATACGTCACCGCCGACACGCTGCTCGAAACACTGTCTCCTTCCAGTTGCCGCGACTCTCCGCACTCCGTGTGCTCCGTCGACTGCGTGCTTGTTGGCTAACCGCTGCTGCCGTGCCGGCCCGTGCTCATACGAATCTCGCCGGTACGGACCCTGTGTTGCGCGCACGCCTTCAAAGGATCGCCAACAGGCCTCAGGCGGGGTTGCAAACCGGTGCCAAACTCCCGAACAAGGTGCGGGTCATGATGGTAGTCTTCAGCAGCGAAGTGGCGCCCACAAACATGTAAACCACTGTTGCGCTTTGATTTTGCCGCAGCTCCGATGCGCTCAAACCAGGCATTTCGTAAGGCGACAGCAGGAGGTAACAAATGTCGCGTCTTTTCGTTTCTCCGGTCGGCGCTCTTGCAGCCAAGCAGCGCACACGGATGCACGAAAACCATCGCAAAACACAGTCGGATTTAATTCGCGCAGGTGCGTCACGGGCCGTAGTAGCTGATTCACATGCGCGAACACGCGGGCAACACGACGAACAACAACAAGGAGCGTGGCCAGCTGATTGTTGACTTACCGGAAGTCGTAGGTTCCTGTTCGACCAATCGCAGCATGACTTGCGCTCTACGTCACCTATTCAGCTTCCTGACGTCACGCGGAGGCCGGAAGGGCTCGGAAAGGAGGGATTGCTTTTTCTGGAATTTTTGTGGCGCGCCCGCGGCTTGTAGCGCTGCCTCGAGTGGCATCGTTGATCGTGACGGCATTCTGCACACGATGCGCGTGTTTACTTGAAATGTTTGAAAAAAATATCGGGGGTTGTTTGTGCGCATGTGCACCTGGTGACGGGGTCCGGGTATATATGTTTTTGTTGTTCCCTCCCCTCGTTGTCCCTGTCTTAGTTCGCGCTCGAGGGTTCTTAAAGGAGCACTGACACAAAAAATTTTGCACCTTGTTTTTTTTGTTGCAATAGGTAGCTTACGACCCACTTATCACGGCTGGAAACCTCGTTTGCGCGATTGCGCGACGGTTAGTTATTTACAGACGTGCTTAGAGCGCCCAGTCGCAGTTTCGGTTTCAAAGAGCACCGAGCTAGTCAGGAGCAGTTACGGTAGCAAGGTAAACGCAGCTGGCCACGTGACCACGCAGAACTGTGACGTAGGCGGCGCGCGCGAGAGCGGGCGCCGCCTACGTCAGGCACGGAGGAAGAAATCGCAGGTAGCGCAAGGGCACAACCAACAACCAGCCAACACAAAATCGTGACGTAGTTTGTTTACATTGCTACCGCGTTGATGTCGGCGTCGCGAGGGGCTCGCATCTCGCTCAGTCGTGCGGCATGCACTTTGAAATTGATTTTAAATATGTTCTAGGCTATATTTGCCCTTGATATTTCGTAGGCGTTGTCTATGTCTCCACATGCATCTATTTCACTCATTATCTCGCCTTCGAAATTTTGTGTCAGTGCTCCTTTAAGATGTAAGACCTCTTTCTCTATTTGTCTCTTGCTTCCCGCTTTTCTATCCTTTTCTCTATCACTCTGTATTTCCCCTTTCTTTGATTCTCTCTCGTTCTTTCTTTCTCTTTCTGCATTTATTTCACTCCTTTTCTCTCTTTCTCATTCTTTCTATGCTATATGCTTTACTCTTTCCACTTACCTTCACATATCTCGCCCTCACGCTTACTTCCATTCAACACCCCCTTGCTACACTGTAATATGCGAGGTTATGCTATGCTCTGCTGGTGTACCTAGATAGCCCAGTGGTTAGGAAGCTCATCTTCGGATCGAGAGTACGCGGGTTCGAATTCAGCCTTGTGAAGAATTTCTTTCACCAAGAATTTATCTCTTTCTATTTCATTATATCTCTCTCGTTGTGCTCGTTCACTCACTCATAAGGGTTATAATAGGTCCCGCCTGAGAAAGCGGCGCACGTGTTCTGGGAGCGAAGCGGAAGAGGGCGAAGATGAAAAGGAATAAGTAGACAGCGCAAGGTGGCTTATGATGATGATCACTTCTGTTCGGACACATAACGGCGAGCTTAAGCAGCTTCGCCGTTCACATTCACTCTGTCATTCAGACAGTGCTACTCTTGTACAAGCGTTGAATGTGTGGCTCAGTGTGGCAGCACTGTGGCCTCTAGAATCGAATCTCACCTATGAGCGTTTCTCGCGTAATTCACAGCATGCTCAGTAAAATAAGCCGGCGCGCGCTGTGACAGCAAGACTAGCGCTATAAGATGTAAATTTTGGCAAGTTGCCGCGGTATCTTACCAATTCTATGGATTGCGAAATTGCTGTTCAAGTGGACGATCAGCCTCGGTTTTCTTGTGGCTAACTCTTAGATTCACTAAGTTTTGCTGGGTGTATACTGGGTGTGCGATCCAGTGAGCGTACTGAAAATTCTGAGATCTTCGATCATCCATTCATTTGAGCAATGTAAGCAAACCTACTCCCACGTGCATTGTCAATCATCATCATCAGCAGAAGCAGCAGTGGCATCATTTCTTTAGCACGTAGGGCGAAAAACGAAGACACAAGTGAGGGACAGACACGAGACAAGTGTTAGCGCTCGTCTCGAGACAGCGCTCGTGTCTCTGATTCTTCTTCGTGCCTTTGGTTTTTGCGCTGCCTGCCCAAGTACGCAATCTTACAAACTAGCCCAGGTTTTACTTCTCGTAAGTAGCATCAGCATAATCTTCTGCCAATTCCATGTCCACTGTGCTAAAAGCGGGGTGCTGTACTTAGCCCTTCAGATCTACCGCGGCGTTTCGACAGACGAGGTTGCGTTTTCAAGACGGATGACTATACCAAAACTACGGGTCAACGACGACAATATGGCACCTAGATTCGGGGCCAATGCTTTAATCAGAAGACTCTCACCTGACTAAAAGACTCACGCTATATACTGTGTTTCTTTTCCAAAAGGGGTTACTTAGGTAACGCCATTATTGCGCTATGGGCTGTTGTAAATATCGCTGACTCCCCCCAAAAGGTGCACTGCCGAGGCAGAGACGTCAGCCTTTGTACTCCCGTGCAAGAGTCCAGAGAGGTGGTGCTTCCTCTCTCTAATTGAAATGCCTATGATTTCTTCACAGTTTACCCGACTGATACGGCCCGGTTCTGGGAGCGGGCCTGGGCTGTCTCTGCAAGGCATCACACAGACGGAAGTAGAATAGATGAAGCAGAGCTTTACGTGATCCGAGGATGGCCTCCACTTCGGCGGCCGAGCAGGAGGAGGGAACGCACAGCCCGAAGCGCAGGCCACGGACACGTCCTTTCTTGATAGCCTTGCGCGCCATGGTCAGGTTGAAGCGCTTCTGCACGCAACGACGACACCAGAGAAGCTTCGGGGCATAGATTCTTACGGCTCTCGAACTTTGCAACGTTGTTTTAGAATAAAAAGAAATCTTGGGGCTCACGCAGCCCAGTAACGAAAAGATAAGCAGTGGTTAACAAGTCGGTTTATGACAGATCATTGTTCTCAGCCGAATCCTTCATGATGTCATTCCTTTGCCATAACTTCGAAACTCTCTAAATTGAAACGCATTTATAGTCTCCATTTGCCTTTTTAAAGCTGATAATATAACGACGACACTTCTTTTTAATTGACTTATAAAGAAAAATACCTACGAGATGGTCATATAAAATTTTGTATGTGTGTGCGAGTGAGTGTGTGTGTGCACCGCTACGTTTCTCCTCTGTCGCGTTCGCTGTGCCAAAAACATTAATTATGACTCACTAGCAAGCATAATGTGCAGCTGTTATGGTTTAGCCATACAACACTACAGCAGAGGCCTAAAGAAAGAAATGTACTGAGAAAAATAGGTATGCCGCTAAAAGGACGGGGATGAAGTGGAGACACGAACCCACAACCACGGGCGGATTTTCTCAAATTTTCTCTCTGCTTATGCAGCTGCTAGCGAACAGCGTCGTATTAAACGCCACTAGTTAGAGTGTCTTGAGCTCGTTCAAGAATACAGGTAAGAAACATATCACCAGTTTCTTCTGTATGTGTTACAGGGTGCTTTCACGCATTTCTGAACTTACCAACACATTTTCTTGAAATGTCTTTCCGCAAGCTTCAAAATATTACATTGAATCATTTTTACGTGTGAAGCAGCGAACGATGACAAAGCACAAAAGGAACGAAAGAACAGGACAACCGCTGCACTCGCAACTAAATTATTTTGAAAAACAAAAAAAAAAGGTTAATATACACACATGATAGCGTACCACGTGTGACAATGACGTTCAAGTTATAACCCATAAAAAAGACACTTCGCAATCGCTCAGAACTACCGATGCTTGGCTGACGCAATCATCTTTTCCTTTAGTGATATGGAAGGTCTCGATCACTTCCCTGGTCAGTTGATCCTTGTGATTGTAAAGTTTCGAAATAATCTAGTTGCGAGTGCAGCGGTTGTCCTGTCATTTCGTTCCTTTTGTGCCTTGTCTGCGTGCGCTGCTTCACACGTAAGCATGAACTATCACCAACTCGCCCAACTTTAAACTTTAATGATCCAGCCATTATTCTAGGATGTTCACGTGAGTCGGTGTTCCAAACGAAACTGTTCTTTTATAAATCTTCTGTCCACCGAGGTGGAGCACCGGTTGCGGTTCTCGGCTGCTGACCACGGGTCCGATCCTGGCCGTGGCGGTCGAATTTCGATGGAAGCGAAATGCTAGAGACCCGTGTACTGTGCCATGTCAGTGCACGTCAAAGAATGCCAGATGGTCGAAATTTTCGGAGCCCTCCACCACGGTGTGCCTCATAATCCTATCATGGCTTTGAGACGTAATACCTCCAGATATTGTTATTATCATTTAGGAATCTACGGCACGTAGAACAACAAGACTATGATTTTATGAGAGCCACAAATCTGTACATCTATTATCCCACATCCATCTTCATATTACTATTTTTTTTCCTACTGTTACCTTCTTCTAGCACAAAGCAACGGTTTACAGCTCGTTGGCGAGCTTTGACCTTCGAATAATATATCTCCCACGTAGTGGAATAGATACCAGAATCCACAGCGATCACTCCCGTCCACACTGATCCTCAGATGGTCCTCTCGCTTAGTG
This sequence comes from Rhipicephalus appendiculatus, assembly GCA_030522465.1. NCBI lineage: Eukaryota > Metazoa > Arthropoda > Arachnida > Ixodida > Ixodidae > Rhipicephalus > Rhipicephalus appendiculatus. The sequence goes on from JALIZH010017675.1 coordinate 5,714, forward strand.
ACAGACATATCGCTCTTGTAACATGGTGCCATACTACAGAAGACAACGCGAAATGTTGATTGATACTCATCGCTGCACACATGATTGACCGCGAAGCTTTTCAACACCGTGCGAGACAGAATTTTAGGGCTTAGCACTAAAAATCACTTACCGCTCGCCTTTTCACGCAAGGGAACATTCAGATGCACTACGGAACGAGGCTTGCTCGCTACAGGAATACCGCACGCGCGTAGACCACGGCACTATACTTTGTCCATCGGCGCACTCCGCTGGCCGCACCGGCCTGTCCGGTGTTCCGAATAATTTTCTGAGTACCTGCACGTTCTTTACTATCTCTATTTTCTGCGTGTTGCGCTTCTTCTTTGTGTTTCTTACAGCACATGTTTGGTCCCAGTACTCGAGTAAGGGTCTGTGGGTGCTAAATTATCACAAGCTTTTACGCATCGTTATCAGACCGCACCTGACGGCCGTTCTCGTGCACGCACACAAGGGCCTTAAACTGCGCATTCTACCTAAGAATTGGAAAATGGGTCGACACCGGTTGTCGGTAAGCCCACTACTACATCATCTGCGGAATCGGCCCACTACCTAACACTAAGAAGAACACATCTAAAAACGAAGAACAGGTGGGCCTTTAAAACACCCACTCGTTGCTCAATTCACATGTTTTGACGCCTGGCGCGATTCTACGCTTCTTCCACGCAATCTGTAATGCGTTAAGGAGACTCCTTCTACGACATGACATTCATATAGTGTTTTTTTTTTTTTTTTCCAAAGCAGTTTCAACAAATATTGTGGCACTGTGGCAGAGCACGTGCTTGCCACGCAGACATCCTGGTTTCGATCCTCACTCGGACCACAAAATTTTTATTATTCATTTTATTTGCATCTTTCTCGATTTTTCGGCCACGGACAAGATAATGACCTTTCGCTCACAACCAAAGACGCCGACGCCGACGCCAACACATACACCAACGCCGACACCGACGCCGCAATTTCTGCGAAACGAGCTCTTTAACGCTATCGCGGTAAAACTCAGGCCATCAGCAATCAGCATCAGCATACAGGCCATCAGCAAATCAGCGTTCCCTCCAGCAGAAGGCGCGGCAAAGTCGTCATTTACGTAGCTGTACGTACAGACGCGCAAAATTCGTTCGTACCTTGATGACGGGGTAGCGCGTCAGCTGTGCGATGAGCTTGTCCATTGCCCGCGACTGCTTCGGCTTGAGAAACACGCTGCAGTACTGGCCACGCGAGGAGTGCGAAGGCTGGTCCCCGGAGGCCGGCTCGAGTCTCGAAGCGAGGCATTCGTCGTAAGCACCCAGGTCTCCTGTGGTGCCTTCCAGGATGCCAGATGGAAACTTCCCCGTCGCGTCCAGAACTGCGCACGTGTCGGCGGAAGATCAGCACGTGTTCAAAAAAAAAGAAGCAAGAGAAGAACACATGCACTGATTCGAGCAATAATTTTTAAGTGGCTGATTGAAGTTATTTAAGTGGCAAATAATTAAGCTGTAAGTATCCACGACTACCACCAATATACAATAATTACAACTTTCCCCAGAGCGCATGGCGCTATTAAAATCTTGGTTCGAATTGGAAATCAATCAAATCAAATGAAATCAAATCGGTCTGCTGGGACACCCGGTATACAGTGTGTGCTTTTATAGACAATATAGATATTTTAATAGTCAGGCCCCTGTCGTCATCGCGAACGAACCCTACGCCGAGGCAGAAAAAGTTTGCCGCGCGTAAAGTGACAGTCAAATGAGTAATTAAGAAAGATTCATTAATAGCTTTCTTAATTGTTAACGTGAGGGCCGTTGTTTATATGTAGTACGTGACGATTTAAGGCACACGCATTTTTTTTTAAATCACAAAAATCACCCGTCATTTGAGATAATAATCGAAATTCAAGCCTTTCTGCACCTCGCCTGATTTTGCACTGTCTCCTTGATTGGTCCACTTATGAAAAATAGACGATGTCATGTGACCAACGTTATGGGAGGTCCTCACGTTACGGTGATTTTTTGCAACGATTCGTGTTGACGCCGCCGAAGCGGGACGCTGACGGTCAATTTTGGCGTTCGATAAGGCATCTAAGGCTTTCGCCTTAAGAAAAAATAGCCCTACTGGCTAGCTTTCGCCTTAGAGTTGTTTTAGGCGAATGCCTAAGGGATCTTTCAACATTTAAGGCAAGAGCCTTGGATACCTCATCAAACCCGAAAATTGGCCGGCGACCAGCGTGGGCGTCCCCCCATCGGCGGCGTCAACACGAATGATGCAAAAAATTACCATCACGTGATAACTTCACCATGTCATCAAAAATCTCCAAAATTTGTGACGTCACATCACATGACATCCTTGTATGGTCAAAGGTGGGCCGATGACGGAGGCAATACAAAAGTATCCGAGGTGCCTCCGGTCTTGGATGCACTGCAAATCCACGTTAGGAGCAGAAGTTCACAGAGTGGCGGGGCAGGATCAACACATCCACTGAGGAGCAAAAGGCTTTAGCCTTCGAGTCGTCTTAGGCGAATGCATAACGGACGCTGCGAATTTTCTTTTTTTTTTCTTGGTCAGCCATCATCCGAACAGGTGAGGCCTTCCTAAATCATGATTACGTAACTGCGTGGGAGTGTACTTTCACTTGCCAAGGTGAAACACAATATTACACACTTGTACGACCGCTGCCTGACCAGACAGCCGTTAGCCTTCGTTTTGTTGTCCTGAAAAGAGCCTTGGTTTTTTGGTCGAGAATACACACAAGTTATGTGAGGTTACGAACTTTAGACATCATTACTTTGGTTCTTATCGAAAGTTTTTTTCGCTTTATTTTCCTTTCCAACATATACTTTTTAATAAGACAGTGTCGAATACTTCACTGTCCTTGCTTAAAGGCTAGAAATGTGTATACAAAATGCGTAAGTATTTTACTCCACACGGCTTCCATTTTGATGCGTAGCAGTCTCCATCTGATGAAGAACATCGCATGCTGTAAACATGCCTGCAAGTGCGCACCGTGTCATTGTAGATGTGCTGGATTATAAGGGCGAAGACCTTATATGGTTCTTGAGTAAAAAAATTTCCGCAGCATGTGACGGTGTTAACACATGAAGGCTACAGCCTGCTTCACGCTAGTTGACGCATTAAATTATAAGATCGGGGACCAGACATCTCGCAAGGCATAACGAGCTGAAGTGTGAGTGAAAGATACGCACTAAATTACCTTACGTTCTCAGTTGATTGTATTGATCTGTTGCATTATCGTGTTCAATATGTTCCCGTGCTGTGAAACTTGTGTCCTTTTTGCAACAATCCCTGATGGGAAGGGCACTACGTCCCGAATAAATAAAACAAAGACGCTGCCATGTCCGGTAATTTCTGTCCGAAATAAACTGCATGAAAAAGAAAAAAACAACTATTCAAACAAAAGTGAAGAAATCAAACATGTAACGAAGTTTCAAGAATCAAGATTAAAATAAAAAATAAAAACGAAATATAAGAATAGATAATTTCGACGCGGCAGCCAATGTCTCAAAAAGACAGAAAATCGCGACACTGTGTTCACTTGGTGTAAATCCTCTGATCACGTTTGCTTGTTTTTTTCTCTCCCTCACTGCATGGTCACCAATTCCCAACTCCCTCTGCAGCTCCCTACCTGCCTATGCATTATATCTCTCATTAATTGCTACTCTTTGCCTACGCATATACTTACACCTCCAGGCAGCGATGTCCATCCTGAGTATCCTCTTGGAGAAGTCCATGAGCGCTTCGGTGCACAATGCGGACACGTTGGAGCGAGCGAAGGACCGCTGCAGCACGGGCACCACGCTGGCCACAAGACCCCGGAGTAAGGACGACGTCGCACCTTCAGACGGGCCGCCTCCCTTGCTGTCTTCGTTGTCCACCGAGGAGAGACCTTGAGACGCGCTTGCCGCGCGCGCGACAACGCAGCACGCGATTGTGATGCCGCAGATCGCGACTCGCGCGGCCCACATCGCTCGGCTGTCGTTAGTGCGCGCTCGTGTTTAGAGAGACACTGTACGTGGCAGAACTGTAACAGAAAAAGATGAACAAAAAAGGAGAGGAAAAGTTAGGCTTAGTTTCACGTCGTGTGATGAATGTAAAATGGTCTACGGCCAGAACTATAGAACGTTGCGCAAGATTCCTATAGTCCACATCGAAAACTCATTTCTAAGCTTAATCACGAAATAGGCGTAATATGTTCACCTGTGCTGTGATGTTTAGAAGCATCTTAGAATATTTTTGTGAACACAAAGGTTGAGCCGCAAAAATATTGTCACGGGCGCATGATGCAAGGAAGACGAAGAGAAGGAAGGGCAGGGGCGTAGCTAGAAATTGTTTTCGGGGGGGAAGGGGGGGGGGGGGGTAGATGTAATTCACGTTTTATGTATGTTCGTGCGTGCTATTGCATTGGTTCGTGTATGTATACGCAAGCAAAACTGAAACATTTCGTGGGGGAGGTCATGACAACACCACTGAATATGAAGATCGAGGAAAGCTGGCTGGAGCGCGATTGTGTAGGTCAGCCATCTTGACTATTGACTGTACGTGTTATAGTCTGTAAACGCATCCTGCGTATATTTCAAACAACGTCTTAACGTATCGGTAGCGGTACACGTGCTGCATGGGTACCACGGCTGGCAACAGAGGTCCGCAGCGGACATCGAAATCCCGTAACATTCTATTACCAAACGTGCAAGCATTGTCGGCGTATATAGTTAATTTAATCTCTCATGTCTTGGCGATGTGATCGTTTTTATTCTTCTTTTGTTTAATGATAATAATTGTTGGCGTTTTACGTCCCAAAACCACGGCATGATGAAGGACACCGTAGTGGAGGGCTCCGGAAATTTCCACCATCTGGTGTCCTTTAACGTGCACCTAAATCTAGGTACACGGATATTGGTTGCATCGAAATGTGGCCGCTACGGACGGGATTCGAGCCCCCCGACCATCAAGTCAGCAGCCGAGCACCATAACCACTAGACCACCGTTGCGGGTTATTATTCTTTTGTCATCATAATCATCCCATAATAAGCTTACGGCAACTCTTCTTTATGATTGCCGCTAATGTGCGTACGTCAACTAGTGTTTGCAACTGCAGTTCTGTCATGAAGTCTTACATGTGGGTCCGAATAGCGCCTGTCCGCGTCGTTTCGTTTTTCGTACAGAAGGCTTTTTTTTTTTTTTTCGCTTAGTGGTGGTGAATTATGGAGTATACCAACTAGCTCGAACCCATACATGGTCCAGATAGATATTGCATGTTGTTATTAATTACGTATCATCATGTCGCTTATGTCTCTCTGTGTCACATTCGGGCGAGTTGGTGGCTATGGTTTTATACAGAGGTTGTGGTGATTAATACGAGTAATTTAAGATCATGGAGACTTAGGTTTCCCTCTGGGCTCAATGTACAACCTAACCTTGTTATGCATCAGGGTAATTAATAGCAATCAATTTCATTAATTGATGCAAACATTAACAATATGCTCGTCAATAAATTCAGTATATCAAGCAGATAAAGCCAGAACGAAACTAACAGCTTTTTTTTTTTTTTTTTAAGCTGTGATACACTGTATTCTTGATTAGACGGTTATGTTTACAAAAATAAGCTCTCTTTAGTTGGAAAGGAAAGCTTCTGTCGCAGTGGAATCTTCTTACCATGAATAGTGAACGAGTGCAACAACCGAGACGCTTATATCGTAAGACAAGGTCGCTTTTTCATCCCTCACGGTGGTTTAACGCGTGTGGTACCCTCGTACCACACCAGCTAAACCACCACGAGTGTATACTAGGGTATGAGTTGTGCACGAGGATACGGGTTTGATTCCTGCCCACGGCGACCGCATTTCGATAGGGGCGAAAGGCAGCAACATCCGTGTAGTTAGATTTAGGTGCTCATTAAATAAAAGACTCACGTGGTAAATATTAATCCGGAGTTATTACACTACGACGTGCATCGTGATTACATCGTAGTTTTAGCACGTAAGAAACCAGAATTTAATTCGAATTTCCGGCGGAGTTTAAGGTCATTTGGTCCAACGGAACACTCACCTTTGTAATATTCCGGATGACCCGAAGAGTACACTCTCCCGCAAAGCCACTGATGTTAGCGAAACGAGTGGAATTTCAGCGTTTATAAACCTAGTACAATTACGGACGACGGCTTCCCGCTCCTACACGCCAGACTGCATGCTCTGGAAAAAAATATCGCCGCTCATAGCCGCGCGGCTCGCGAGCGTCGTATGGCTGTAGCAGCGCAGCTACTCAAACACAGCCGCGTATGAGCGATGATCTCTCGAGGCTCTATAGTGTGTCGTACGTGGCAAAGGCCAGCTTCTCGGCCACTCTACGCAAGGTCAGCTCCGCTAAAACATGATTGAGCACATTCAGAAAAAAAAATAATAAAAAAAACGACACTACGTAGTACACGAAAAACCAGTATCGACACCAGTTAAAACGACACTACGTAGTACACGAGAACCAGTATCGGGAATCAGAGATCCGTCGCGTAAAATTGTACGGTCAGTGGCAAATCAGTCTCTCGGATGTTAGCAAGGTGGAGAAAGGTACCCGTGAAAGGGAAAAAAATTGTCATCCATGCGTTTGAAGCACGAATGTACAAAAAAAAAAAAAAAAAAAAAAAAAAAAAAAAAAAGAAAGAAAGCAGTGGCTTAGCTCGGCTACCAGGATATACGTAGCGCGAGCTACCGACGGACGGACTAGCGAGCGAGCTCACGCAAGTCAAGCGCCAGCCCACGACTCACAGGTCACTCCAGGAGCTTCCAGGCCTTCTCCGGCGCGCCAGCTGTTCGCCGTGTGACGTCACTGCTCCTCATGCACAGCACGGCTCTCGATATGCCACGCGAAACTGCTCAACCTCGGCCAATGTAGCCGACGCTACAAAATCTGAATTTTTCAGAAAGAAATTTGTCCTATTTGACCAATAGTTTGTCCTGTTCCGGGATCCAGTAGGATTTCTCAGGAATACTTCTCAGTTAAATTTGCCAACTAACACTTTTTGGTATATGCGCCTGGAATCTGAAACCAAACAGATTTTCGAGAACTAGAAGAGTTTGTTCCTAAACTAATTGTTACGATTTTTTTTTTAAAATATTAGCGCTAGATATTGACGAATGACATTGTTTCCATTTCATACACAGAGAGCTATTTGTCTGGGTCTGATACCCCTTGTTACATTACATATGACATGGGAGATAGAATACGACAAGAATACGGAAGAGTAATATCAAACGTATGTTTCTATACCATGTGCTTGGGATGAACTGACTGAAGTGGTGAACTCTTTCATTACCGAATGCATGAAAGACGTTGTCATTAAGGTACGTGGTCCTGTTGAAACAGAGCATGGAGCACTCTAACCCCTGATCGTGGAGATCGCTCACTCAGCTCAGACTAAAAAAAATTGTGAGCGGCTCCACTGTAAGTGAATGCTGGGGATATGAAATGCGCGCCCTGTCGCTGTGTTTCACTTGAGTTGATATTTGCTCGCTCAGCCTTGCCGGCGGGATCCGCTCTTCATCGCTAGGGAGCCTTCATGTGCGCGCCTCCGTGCCTCCAGGCAACGGAGTAGGCGCGCTGTCATTCTCAGCGAGTCTCCTCAACGGCGTTCGTGGCGGGAAAGACCCTCCGCCAGCCGCCGCCTTCCTATTGGATGGATGGATGGATGGATGGATACTATGAGCGTCCCCTTTATGACGGGGCAGTGACATGTGGGCCACCAGGCCCGACAAAAAAAAAAAAAAAAAAAAAAAAAAAAAAAAAAAAAAAAAAAAGAACTTTTCCCTCTTTTTTTTTAAGTTGGCCTAATGCCTTGTCTACTTCGATTAAATATGTTTTACTTAGGAAAAAACATGGCTGATCCCTCTGTCATAGGAATCGGTATAACATGAAAGTGAAACGTGCCTTCACAGAAGTAATTGAGCGTTTATTGTGCACTGCTCCGCCACAAGGCCGAAGGAATGAATGCTATAGCAACAAATTGTAATGTCACGCGAAGAACGGCAGCCAGCTCGAAACATGCAACGCGCTACTCAAGCAGAAGGGCCGCACGGAAAGGACATACACAGGATGATCGCGAACTAACAACTGTCAACACAAAGGAGGGCGCACGAAACGAACGCACAAGTGTACACAGGACGAGCGCGAAATAAGAACTCTTACAGTTGTAACTTCCTTGTGTGTGAGCGCCGCGCTCCATTTCGCAAAAGCGGCCGCTACAGTGAGCGAAGTGACCTTCGCGCTATCTGTAACTCCAGCGCAAACTTGTGGTGCGAGCACAAGACTTACAAACCATCAGGAGATAAGCGCGCGAGCATCGCAACGCGCGGGGCGACGATTTTATTGCGATAGCAATTATATGGATACTCTCGGCGGACTGTTGCCATTTCCGTCGTTGTCATGTCCCGGATATGCATCATCCGCAAGGGGCGCTAGCGCGGCGGTCGCCATACCTGTGGTCTCGCGCGCGATCATCATCGTCAAACCAAAACCAAAGTTCTCTGCAGCACGTGTTACGTTGATATTTTTCTAATGGGTTAGTGAAGTGTAGCACCGCCAAAAGTTAGGCTGTCATATGCCGGATCGCTGACTCTCTGCAACGCTTTTCAAAGTAATTATTAAATTGCTTCACTAAATGAGTTCCTTGCCTCACAAATCAACTGCTGCGAAAATGTTTAGAATTCGTCCAGTACGAGTGCAGTAACAGGGATTTCCTGCATGCTTAGACCCTCTCGTGACCATTGACGAGTATAGCCGTCAGATCTTTTTTAACAAAATGACCGATGAAAACTGTACTCGTCATCAACAAAAAACTGGTCGAACGTGGAACCAATGACGACTGTATCCACTGCAGTTGTGTTCTTCAATGCGAGATGGCCCCCACTTGTCTATCTTTTATCAATAGAGTTTAGTCTTCCTCCTCCCCCCTGCATCTCTCCTTTCAGTGCATTGCCGCCTCTGATACTGCGCATGCGGTATCTCTTTACGCAATTAGAAAAATAAAGAAATGCTATATGATTGAAATAATGGTGCCATTTTATTCAGAAAAGAAAAAGCCCTACAAAGCGAGCGAAAAAAATTTTCAGTCATTTTGGCACATTTTTTTTTCCTTTTCTTTCAGGTGCGAAAGGGTTAAGTGCTTTCTGTCTCCTTTCGTACCAGCGAGCCCACTGAAAGCTATGCAGACGGGGCATGAAAAGGGGGGGCAAAAAACTACGAACATTAAACTACGACCATTCGTCAGCCCGCGTCATGAATTTGCGCACTTTCTTGAACGCACGCGCAAGCACATGGTGGCATCCCGCAGTGGCAGTGGTACAAATCACCCAATGGTTGTGGACTTTGAGTTTATGGCACCGCCATTTGGCTTTATGTCATCATTAGCCCAGAGAAGAGGGAGAGATTTCTAGCTGACTTTGAGAAGTAATTGTGAATTCCAGGTCACATGCTGCTCTATAATGTTTAGCTCACGTGTTCTCAGGAGCCTCGACTGCTGATCAGCAGCGTTAACATACTCCAAAAGTGTTGCAGGGTCCCTTTAACCGATACTGCAGCAGTACATTTTCCTTGGGTGTCCCTTGAATGCTCTTTCATTCCAACAATAAAACAGGGCACAGCAATGCATCTTTGGGCATGTATTTGTTGTAAAACGAGGTTACTTTAGGAAAATATTGTAAACACCGGAAAAAAATTAGTAACATCACATTAGCCACCGTACAACAGTGGGCTCATGAAACAGGCGCACAAAGACTTTTTTTTCCACTGGCACACTCAACGAAGACAAACGAGTCACGTTGTGGCAAACAGGTAGAGAAGACCCTTGGCAAACTGGAAGATCTCGTTGCTGCCCATTTTGGACTCTCCGTAGAATCGGTCGACAAAGCTTATGGGCACCTGCAGGTGGCAAGGAACGATAGTCAAAGCACTGGAAGTGAAAAGCTTCCGTGGGGTGGTCTTTTTTCTTACAGCTAAATAAAACCATACAGTGTGTATTAAGAACAATCACATAGGCACTAACAATACCCCCCAAATACAAACACCTGCAAAGCTGCCAGCTTTAGCAAAAACAAACGAAAAAAGCAAGTGTTTTCAGGAAATGTGAGTGCCCTAAAGCAGCATTTTTAGACTAAAGAAAAAATATTTTTGAGAGCCTGAAAACAACTATAGTTACTCTAACAATGAGCAGATATTGTTTCTTAAAATGCACTGATGGGCGTATGGTTACTTCTAATGGAGTATAGCAATTCATATCATAAACAAGGACAGTACACATGAGTAACAAGCAGAAACACTGAGCATTCTCATGGCACACAGAAAAATAGTAAACTGAGGAGAGGCTATACCAAGAAAACTGCACCCAGGTAGCGCCATACTCTAACGACTGTAACTACAAGGTGAGCACAGGGTGTGGATGACCCAAAATTTTTTCACTTGTACACTCCTCACTGACTCCCTTTTTCCAGCACGTAACACGATTTGACGTACCGGTGGGCAACTTGGCTCATGATAGCTTATGGCAGCATGCATAAAAAACAAGGACGAAATGGATACATAAACAGTGCTTACGTCTTGCCTACATTTATGTGTTCGAAATCAAAAGGTTGCGCGAAAATAAGGCACATTTACAAGCGAGGGCACAGGCTTGCGTTTGTCCCTGTGCCCTCGCTTGTGAATGTGTCTTATTTTCGCGCAACCTTTTGATTTCAAGCATGTCGAACACACTAGACCAAGAACGAGTTTTACTAATTTATGCGTTCATTTTGTTCTCGTTCTTGATGCCCACTGCAATAAGCTGCCATTTGAACAAATGTCTTAGTGTACATAGGTTAGGGAAAGCGACAACATGTCTCGCTGGCTGAGCATGCAAAAGTACCCACCTCGCCTATCGTACAACCGAACTGCCTGGCTCGTGCAATCATCTCCATCTGGAAGACGTAGCCTTTGGAAGTGCAGCTCTCCACGAGCTTTTGCAGCACATCCTTCTTGTACAATCTGTAATGCAGGGAATGAGGAAGAGCCGGTAATGACAGAAATGACCGTGCAGAAACACCTCACACCACTAGCACACAGCACACCCCAATTTATCAGCAACAAACTATTGTGCATGTGGTTTCATGCCAATATCATCTGTGTTGTGTACCTATTCTTTGAGGCCATGACAGTATGTTTTCGGGAAATTAGATAACATCACAATATGGTCAAATTGAGGAGTGAATGAACAAGGTAAGAAACAAAAGGAAACGGGCCGGTTGCACATGCACCAAATCGAGCTTTACAAATTTAGGACACCAGTAACTAGTGCCTAGATGGCCTCGAACAGAAAAAAGTGAAGTAATTTTGGTAAGACAGCTTGCTTCACAGAGAAACAAACGAAAATTATCCTAATGGTACAACTCAATGCCTTTGCTGTAAGATGTATATGTGGTTGGCCTTTTTTCAATCAAAAAGTGTTATACTCATGGACAACTTTTCTTGGCAATCAAGGGAAAGCTGCAGCGACGGAGCTTTTGCAAATGTAGACCTACGAAATAGTCTTGTTTGGCGTACAGCTTTGGTGTGAAGGTTTGGTGCGTTTCGTAGAGCTCTGGAATTCGAAGGCTCAGTGGCACAAATGTTGCACATCATAGTCTGCTTAGACAGCTACTTGTGGGCTGCTCGTCACAAGTTTCTGATGCGTGTAGAGGGAAGTGCCAGAAGGTGACAAAAAATATTCACGTCATGATGCAGATGCCATTTTGCCTTTGAGGTACACACACTAAAAGGTGTGACACTTACACGTCTGTAAAAATATGAAATGACATTGTATAAAGATGTATACTAATTATCTCACTGGTGCATGCTGGGTCATCTTTCAAATAGCTTCCTGTAAAAAATGAATTGATGCTTTTTTTTTTATTCCTCATGTAGAACACATGGACACAGCCATGGCACTTTTTTTTTTCTTGTTCTCATTTATGTATATATTTATACCCCTGCCTTTCGTTTTCTAATTATTGTACATATTTTAACATTTTATTGTGTTACCCCCCTTACAGAATGCCTCGAGGGGCCTGTAAGGTACTTTATTTAAGTAAATAAATAAATAAATAAATAAGCAGTAGCACTCACATAATCTCAAGCTTACGCTTCATTCACAAGAGAAGTTGCCCGCCAGTATACACATTTACTAGAAAAATTTGCAAGTAGTATTGCCATGAAGAAAACAGAAATTTGAATGCAATTTTGTGAAACAAAATATTCTTTGTGAAAGCCATTTATGAAGTAGAATGTCCCTTCAGTTTTGTCATATCTGAAGACTAGGCTCGCAGCTCACAGCAGTGCAGTTCACTGTGGTCAATACTTGTGAAATGGCTGTTTTCACAGAATTTTCATAAAGCCATCATACAAGTATTAAAATACACTAGCTCACACTAAGTGCACTCATTTGGATGGAGTTGAGCTGTTTCGATGACCAAGGATCAAACTCTCACGCAATGCCTTCAAACGGCAGGTAAAAGTGGAAATAAATGAAATGATATAAACTGAACAGCAAAGTCTGCTGCTTCCAATTTCGGCATGTGGTATGTCATTTGCCAGTTGTGTCCTTGCTCCATTACTAAATCGTTTGAACTATAATAAGCAGTAATGCAAGAAATAATTACACCTTTCATCATCTTCATATACTATATTGATAATCATGCCAATGTCACTGTCTTCAGCACTCAGCCTGTCAGAGTAAAGCACTGCACTAAAAAGAAGTGCAGCTGCTGTCAGTGACTGTTCCCCGGAAATTTGGTAAAATATTTCCCGTTGAATTTCACTCCGTATAAGTTGAAGTTCAAGCCACCTTGCAAAAGAAAACTTGCACTCAGACTGCCATATTCAGTTGCTCAGACTGCCATATTCAGAGGCACTACTACTATACACTTTCACAAAAGCTGCAAGTGGCGTGCCGAACTATTCATGCTTCTTAACTGCCTTCTGTACGTTTGTGTAGTCTGTGACTGAGATTTGCAACAAATAGCTCATGCTGCTAGCAGACTTTTTCACTATCTTAATAAGTCAACCTTACTGGCTATAATACATCACCTCTACATTTGGGCAGATGCAGTCACTTTTGATTCGTGCCACTTGGTTCAGCAACACAGTGCCACATCGCAGAAGAAAGCGTATTTCAAGAAAGGGGCTACCTAACTACTGTGCTCTCCAAGAGAGGAAAGTGTTCAAGATTGTTTTCCAAAAGAACACTACGCTTGGGATGTTGGTAATCTATACTTGAACTAGTGCGAGACAGTATAAGACAAAAAAAGAGACATGATGGACAAGTGCTGAGCTATTAATACAGAATTCAGTTAATTGAGAACACATGAACAAATACTACCCGTTTCGTGAGCATATTTTCATGTGCTTTTTAATAAAAAAAAATTTGTTGATAGTTCACCACTTGATCGTCGTGTCTTCTTTCTCTTCTGACGTAGACTCACAGTGTAGCTTGAGGTAAGGTTGTTCTGCACTGAAAGATGTATTGAAATCTCACCGGAAGCTTCCTGTCAGGTCTGACGCACCCGGCCTCAGAAGAATCTGTGTCAGGAAGTTGGCAGCACGGCTAGGTGAGAAGAAGTCAGAAAAAAAAAAAAGCTGTTAAAGCAGGACACAAATGCTCAGTGAGGAATATGCAAGGCAAACAATTAATTCCACAGTTGGAAGGATGCTGATAAACAGCGACATGACAGTTTAGAGAACCCACGTTAAGACCGTTCAGTGAAGCATTAAGGTTATGTACTGGTGACACCAAGCTTGCTCAAAGCACAGAAATTTTAATGGTGGTAGCTATCACATTGAACACAAATACAGACATGCAAAATGCCATTTCTTCACAATACACTAAACATGCTACAGAGCAGAAAAATATTGTCGCTCCTGAAAGTATTAGCCATAGCACCAAATTGATTCCACAAGTAAGAGATAAAACAGTTGGAGTATGTACCACAGCTCAACAATTGTGCGCCTGTAGCAGGGGTCTCAGACAAACAGCCAGCGGGCCGCATGCGGCCCACGAACACCTTTTTCTAGCGGCCCGCCGCGCATGTGACGGTCTTCGTCCCATATTTTTTTTTTTCTCAGAAAGTTTGTTCATAAGCTACATGGATGTGATTGGTTGCAATCATTCTTTTTTTTTTGAGGCACCCCATGTGGTCGCCATGCTGTAAAGCATAAAACAAGAACTATATCAGAATTGGCATCCAGATTGCCGTCATTCTGGAGATCAGGAGTGGTAAGTTTCTCGAACCCTTGCATCAAATCTCCTTCGTAAGTGACCTGTAAATGGGAGATGCCTACTTCCCAATTGCAACGCTGCTCACATTTTGTTCAAGTTCCACATACCCTGAAACGTGGGTGCTGAGGTGTATCAGTTACGTTATGACCCACCAGGCATGTTCTCTGAAGAACTGAGTTTGCTGTTCAAAGGTCCCAATGACATTTTTGGTAACTCTGGTGTCACCGATTTCACCAGGAATAAAAAAACATCCAAGAGAACATTCGGCGACCAATAAGTGGAAATTTTCTTATACGAAATATTTTGCAAACGATGACTCAACAGCGCAAAATCATAAAATGAGCCCTACCTTAGAAACCTTGCGAACAGCTGGCAGGAGCCTTAGCACAACATTCTGCTGACAACTTTGCCGCTAATCTCAATGAATCACTTCAGCAAGCAGATAAACAGCATCTAAAAGATGAAAAAACAGTTTTTTAAGATGAACGTGCGATTCACCTTATGAGTTTCCTCTTGAAGTCCCAGCCATAGACTCCGCCATCACCAACATACCTTGTGCCCGAGACCACATCGTAGTTGCCTTCTTTCTGTTTTCTTAGAGAGATGAAAAAACAAAATCAAATCACTAGCAGTGGCACATAGACAAACCGCAAAGTAAAGCCCAGTAACTTGATTTCTTTGAATGGTGGTCAGATGCATTGAGATTTCTCAAAGTGTAACATCACCTGCGTATGTTAGCATCACTAATCACTATCCCTTAAAGGGACCCTGCAACACTTTTCTGAGTTACAATGGAATGGCCTCACTAGCCTCACTATTAGCGCATGGCACTTCACAAATCGCATGCCACTAAAAGTTTTAGAATCTGTCAAGTACGAGCAGAGTTGCAGAGATTTGTCGCATGCTTCAAGTGCTTTTTTTCCTCTCGTACCGATGAGCATGCTGAAAGCTACACAGGGAGGGGGGATAACACGGGGGCGAGAAGATGCAGCCCTTCGTCAGCGCACCTCAAGACCTTGAGCATTTTTTTTTTCTTCAAAAGCAACAGCTTACTTTCAGTGTGATCGCGAACGTGCGCGCAGTCATGAGGCAGCATCCCGCAGTGGCCATGGTAACTACGCAGCTTATGAAGCTCAAATCAACCAACGGCAGTGACTTTGGGTATATGGCGCAGTGATTTGGATATATGTATGGCATCATTTGTAAAAAGAAGAGGGCGCGATCTTTAGCTGACTGAGAATGAATTGCATATTCCAGACAGACCGCTGCGCTATGATGTTTGGCTCGTATGTTCTCAGGAGCTTCGGCTACCGATCGGCAGCGTTTTCTGACCATGCCAAAAAAGTGTTGCGGGGCCCTTTTATCTACCTACCACTTAACCACATACTAGTTAAGCAAATGAGCTATATCGACACAGAAGAAGACCAACGACTGCATTACTTCTCAGACTGTTTACGGCCATATTGTGGCAGCTCAGTAGCTTCAGTTTTGAAATGGTGAGCATGAAAGCATGTGCTAGGTTCCCAGTTGTTGTGCCTGTGCTACAGTAGGTAGAGAATGAAAAGCTTTTGTGTACTTTAGCATTTAAAGGGCCCCCTAAACCACCCAAAGGTTGAAATTCGGTTATGGTGTTGCAGTTGTGCACGAGTCTGCAATGAACACGTGGCCGAGAGAATTTTTCGAAATGGTGCCACAATAGCCGAGTAACACACGTTTGATGATCAAAATGCGGCCTTCGCTTGTTCTTTCCTTCGCTACGCTCTGTTTGTTGGCTCGTCTCTTTTCCTGTCTCAGTGTTAAGCAGGTACCTGCAGGTAGATACAGGTTCTCTCGGCTGGCAACGTCCTGACCAGCACTGGGGATACCAAAAGGCCTGGAGGGGAGCACAGGATTGTCTGTTTGTCTTGTGGCGCACCCGTGGAGCGTAGCGCTTTGCAATTGCCACTTTTCATTATGACGGCATTCTGAACTCGATGCGCACATTTACTTTAAATGTTAAAAAAAGTATTGAAGGTGGTTTAGGGGCCCTTTCAGTTCATACAGTTAGATACAAAAAAGAAAATCCTCCTTATGGTTTTCTACCACACTGCTATCGTTCTACTGGTGCATGTAGAGTTGTTTATTAAATTCTGTAATTTTTGCCTGCTTCCACTATGCAAATTGGTGTGCTGCCATCAGGGTCAGCATTTTAACAAACTGAATACCTGCAAGATGTTCCAATTTTTCATTGTTTTCACAAGTTTACATATAAGTAGCTCAATATAAGGAATTTACAAACGTCACAATAAATCTTGCAAAAAATCTCATTCACATAAATGAAACGTTTTTGTGACTTGTGGTGTCACGCCATATCACTTACAAACATAGAATAGTGGAATGTATTTGCTTTATATTTAGTTTTTTCTTGCTTTAGTGCTGCTTCAGTTATTGTAGTTCCGTAATGCAAGTACATTTGGGTTACATTTGAAATTTAATCTCTGGTGGTAGCTTTTCTAATATGAGATCTGATAAGAGAAGTTTTCATGGCCCTTTCAAATCTACTTTTAACAAGATACCACTGTATAAAAAATATTATAAAGCAAGCAAGGAAAAAAAGATTATTTGTTGGGATTTCACATCCCAAAATTGCAATAGTATGACTATGACAGACGCCGTGATGGAGGGCTCTAGAAATTTCAATGGCCTGAGGTTCTTTAATATGCCCCTAAGCCTAGGTACACAGTTCATTAGGGTGGCTTGTTGGGCAAGTTGGTACATATACTCTGTTTCAGAAGTTCCCTTCAGCACTGTGGAGGCTACAGGGCCCATTAGCCAATAGGAAGGGTGATTAGCCCCCCCACATGTATTCATCCGTGCCGCGTCGTCTGCTGGCATCCCCCTGCCGTCTGCACGCACACGTTCAGCGAGCAGACGGCAGCGCCGAAAAAAAGACAGAACATGGCTGCACGCATCGAGGCTGCCGCTCTCCGCCTCGAGTTTATCACGTCGTCGTCGTGCGTACTGTGACCCGTAAGTTCCAAACAGACGCTTGTATTTGCTTTAGAGTTATGTCTTGAAGCTTCGGCAGCAATGTATTCGTGACAACATTGCTCTATTTCTACGAACCGCTATCAAATTATCGGTGCGTAAGGCTTAGCAGGCGTGGTTAGAGCAATATCTTATCTAGTCAATAACGACAGAGCACACCTGGTGCTTTGTCCTGATCGCGAGATGACGCAAAGCGATCGCTCATTACACCATTCATTTGTTGCTGTGAGCACTTTGGGCGAGCGTCGAGGGCAAGTTCAGATCGAAGCGGGTGGTCGCGTCTGCATGGGCGCTGCCATGTTGATTTTTAACCACTGTTACCGACAGTTACTGATACAACAATTAAAGAAATACGACGCAAATGCGATGAAGAATAAACAAATTACTTATTGATGTGCAGAAGCAGATGCTAAAGAAAGGCAAATGTCTCAACCTTGATAACTGCAAGGCATTTATATCTGGATCTATGTTTTCTTGCGCAAGCGTGTGGCTTGTTTACACCCCGTAGCTTTGGCAGTGCTGAACGGTAGTGGTGAAACAGAGTATAGTCTTGGTGGGAATACCAGCAGAACCAAAAAGAAAGCAGAAGGAACCGAGACAAGAAAAAGAGACAGAGACAGGAAGAATGCTGGACTAACAACTGACTTTTATTCGATGAACCGCGAACAAGAAACCGATATGAGCATGCGCGCAAACAGCAATCACACAGAAATGCCCCCTATCACTACATGCTGAACACCGCTCAAGGTACCGAGCTTCGGTACCTTGACGGTGATTCGAGCATGTAGTGATAGGGGGCATTTCTGTGTGATTGCTGTTTGAGCTTCGGTACCTTGACGGTGATTCTAGCATGTAGTGATAGGGGGGCATTTCTGTGTGATTGCTGTTTGCGCGCATGCTCATATCGGTTTCTTGTTCGCGGTTCATCGAATAAAAGTCAGTTGTTAGTCCAGCATTCTTCCTGTCTCTGTCTCTTTTTCTTGTCTCGGTTCCTTCTGCTTTCTTTTTGGTTCTGCTGGTATTCCCACCAAGACTATGTACCAACTTGCCCAACAAGCCACCCTAATGAACTGTGTACCTAGGCTTAGGGGCATATTAACGAACCTCAGGCCGTTGAAATTTCTAGAGCCCTCCATCACGGCGTCTGTCATAGTCATACTATTGCAATATTGGGATGTGAAATCCAACAAATAATCTTTTTTTTCCTGCTTGCTTTATAATACTGTTGTATTATAAAGCAACTGAGGCTGTACTGTTGACCTTTGGGTCAACAGTACAGCCTCATAACCACCAAGCCACAAAAAAAGGAAAGAAGAAGACTTACTCGATGAACTTTGGGATAAACTTTGGCTGGAAAAATAGCACAAAAAATAGCATAAGTAAAAACAACACAATTTTATTAGGAGGTCTTTAGAATATTACTAATAAACACATGAAGCATGATGAAAAATGAATCAAATTAAGCAGTTTTTCTATGTGCTCAATGTTAGTGCATGCCTATGACCTGTGGAAAATGAGAAATAGTGTGGTTGAAACCGGCAAAATACTACAAAATTCCCTTTTCAACACATCTACTGCGAATTCAAGAAAACTGCAAAGTGTGGTTCTGTAGAAGTGCTGTGAACAGATGACCCACTATTTTATTTTACACAAGAATGATCTGCAGCAAAGACAATCAAAAATGTCCATGGCGTTTATTTATGAAGTACTCACATAATGGCCGCCAACACTTGGTACCATTCACTATATCACTATTCACTGTTCTATTCACTATTCACTATTCACTACATGATGCTAGTATGGGTAGATTCAGTTACACCAGAAGGTGCAAGAAATCGGGCTTGGTAATTGATTGAAAAGCGAATTTTAAAAAATTTCACCAACACTGGACCCAAATGAAAAATCTTAAATTCATTAGGCTAAACTGAACATTTAATAGGACAGTCATGCACAAACTACAAAAATAAGTGCATTTTATGATAAAATCACAAAGGTTGACACATTAGTGCATCAGTTAAGTTAAACGTTGCCACCACTGCACCACCAAAAATACAGAGATACTTCAAAAATGAGGTGCTCTAGAACTGCAACAGAGCTTGCAAAAAAGAAAGTGTCATAATTTTATTAGAACTTCATGAATTCTCACGATGCACAATTCCTGATATAAAATTATCTTTTACTGTTTAGCTCTGTTGCATTCTTTTCAAACACTGGAACACCAGTGTACAATCACAGCTTCAGCACTGCAAACAAAACAGCAAAGCATTTTTCAGAAAAAAAAATAAAATAAAAAGTCACTTACGTGATGAGAGAGGTCAGCATCTAGAATGATGACAAAGTTGCCCTGTGGCACTTTTCAGGCCATGAATGTACGCAGTCCCAAGACCAAGCTTCTTCTCTCTTGGTTTCAGTACCTTGAAGGAATGAGAGACCAATAGCAGGCTTAGCTGAATTCTCTGTAATTATTCATATTGTAAGCAATTTAGCGCAACTTCGTAATCCCTCGAAACGCTCACACATTCACACACGCTTACACTCAAGAAACACACATGACAGTGTAAGCGTGTGTGAATGTGTGAGTGTTTCGAGGGATTACGAAGCTTGCGCTAAATTACTCACAATATGACGAGTTACCAAGTAGCCCAACAACAAGTTTTAATAAGCTCTGTAACTATGCTTCCTAAGAATGTAGTACAACGACAACAAAGCAAATAGACTAAAACGGTTGCCAAGATCTTCACACAGCTCAACTCGTCTGCAGCGCTGCCTGTTATTTTTCACTGACTGCCCTACTTTGGCTAGGCTAGTCTGCAGGTATGTATTATATAAATAACACATCCACACTAGTATTCACAAGTGCATACATTAACCTTCGTCCCCTAATGCAGCAAAATCAATCATACCGACTAACCACCTCGACCTGAACCAACACCTGACATCATCCTAACACCCTTCCCCTTCTTTCATTCTCTTGTGAACATACCCAAGGAAACGTAACAAGTGACAGGCATTACCTCTTTAGGGCGTAACCAAAGTGAAGCCATGGCTTCATGCTAAGCCGCATTTCTGAATAAGAAGGCAAGGTTTCTGCCAAAGCAGCAACCTTCTCAGAAGAGAAGGGACTCAAGAGAAGGAACAGGGACTAGAGAAGAGAAGGGCAGGAACCTTGCCCTTCTCTTCTCTAGTCCCTGCTCAGCTACTGCACCCAACTATTTGCATTTAAAATGAACCGTTACCAACTAGCCCAAATGGCCGTTTTGCAACAAAGAAATCGCTACTGCAAATAATTATTAAGGTGAAAGCCTTAGATGCATCATCAAATGCGAAAAGTGACCGTCGGCAGCGTCAGCGTCAACACGAGTGATGCAAAAGATGATCATCACATGACGACGTCTCCATACAACATCTTATAATGTGACTTCACAAGATGATGCCATCACATGACACCGTCACTTGGTCAAGGGTGAGCTGATCACAGAGGCAGTGGAAAACCAGGTGAGTTGCTGAAAGCTTGCAATGCCACCGATCCTGGAGGCAGTGCAAAACCATGTTTCGGTTTCAGAAGGGGGGCAGGGGAAGATCAATACATATCGAATGAGAATAAAAAGAAGACGGCTTTTCCCTTCGAATCATCTCAGGCGAATGTATAGGGAACCCTGTGAGTTATTACCTGACTGCTAGCATCACAATACTTTTTTGCAACAAAGTGTAGATTAAGTCACCTTTTGTGTGTGCATGTGAAAACTCTACTCAATGTATCGTGTTAATGCCTTTATGTCTTTACAGGTGCTTCTACCACCTTTCAGGGCGGCACCATTTGGGAATTTTTAACAGGCACCAACAACCTGCTTTGCAATTCAGCACTCTTCAAAATTCAGTGGTCATGGCCACAGATCAAGCCTGTAACTTCCATTTTCTGCAGGAGAACACTGCAGGCACTAATACAAACCACTCGGATGACAAAACCTGGTGACACTTTGGACGAGTGCACTCTGCGACAGTAAGAGTGGCCTTGGCATTCTGCTACCAAGCAGGAAAGGAAGATACCTTTTCCAACTTTATAGGCATTTTTATAGGCAAGGTTGCTAAACATTGATACAATTGTTAATTTAGGCAATGTTTCTGAATTGTTAATGTAGTCAACTGTCACAAGCCAAGCCTGAACAACAATGCACTGTGCGTTTTGAAATGAGCAATGTAGAGGCAGATCCTTAGCATCGAAAATGTGAGATGGCTTACACTGTCAGAGTGAGAATGCGAGGTTTCTTACAGGATTTAAGGGGCTTATCATTTCCTATAGCAAAATCTGGTTTCAGAATTAGTGGCAAGAATAAGTATTTTATTCACTTTTTCTGAAACACTGCCATTGGCTACATACTCTGACATGGTCAAGTGAGCTTAGCATTTGTGACACTGTCTGCCTGCTGAGGGCATCACAGAACACGGTGTTAAGGCAGAAGACCACGACAAAGAATGTACAACTTACAATTTTCTCACTTCCATAAATCTTCTGGAGCTGTTGAGCTGCTTCAAGTGTGTTGTCAGGGCTTCCATCATCGATAACAATGATTTCGAAGTCATAGCCACTGTAAATGCACAAAAGGAGGCAAGAGTAGCGTAAATTAGTAATTTCATAAACCTCGAGGAATATGATGGAACGGTAACTGCAAAAGTAGTAAAGGTTCACGATATTGAGCCAATTGTAAGACACTGTGAACTTCCAAGATAGGTTGAACACTCTTCCAGCATTTTGTTCAGAAATATTATGCCTTCACCCATAAAAGGTGTTAAGGTGTTGGGAAATATACTTCTGAACTGCTACATGTGTACGTCAAGGCTGTTAGAAACAGCACTTACACAACAGCAGTGTGTCGCAATTTTACTGAAGCTTTAGGGAAAAAAAAAAAAGAGTGGTACACTGTGTTGCCCAAAAGCTGATCTACAACAATTTTTTTTGTTTCTTTGGTGAACTCACTGGAAGTGTACTTTAGGACAGAGGACTACAGTGAGTGTTCCTTAAAAAAAAAAATGAAGTCTTAATAGGAAACTTTCACGACAATGTGTGGTGGAAAAAAACATGCATGGTAAGCTCTGTTCCCCCAGAAAACGGTGGTAATATTTTCACTGGGAAACAACTCGCTGAACATGTACGTGTGGACACGTGAACTCGTGGATCATACAGATGATGAGGAACGAGCGAGCATGACAGCATGATAACACTGAAATGATGCTGATGGAATGATCCCAATGGCATGGATACTGTACGAGGACTATGGTGTGACAACAGTGTAATGACGACAAAGTGATAATGGCTGCAATATGATAATGCAATAGCAAGAGATGAGAAATGGCAGAATGGTGATGTCATGAGAATGATAAAATAAAGGCCTGCATGTTTATGTTGATCCGCATAAGTACAGTGCTCACAGACTGAAACACGGCAATTTAAGGCTGTGCAATGTGTGTACTTTTGTCTCCTCAGTCTTTAGCCCGTGTTAATCAGTGTAATATTGGCTCATACACTTAGATGACAACTAACACTACCTTTAGAGGCCCTGATTCGTAGTGGCAAGACATGGTTACCCCAAGGAATTGCATATAAAAGTAGTTATACTACTTGTATGTGCAATATGCTACTTGTAAGTTTTGATGAGGCATTTTATTCTTTAATACTGTACAGCCGTCAGCACCTTTAGCTCGAACGCTCCGACGCGTGGCCTCGGCTTGCTTGGACTGAGGTCAGCGCCGCCAAGCGTTGAAAATGATATGTTTGCTGCAGTTAACGATAGATGGAGCGCGCGTCGATTTCACTAGTAAATTTCTGTTTCCAGTCTCCGCCTGAACGGCGGGTCGAATGCATTCACTTGGCATCACGTTCTCGCCACGTTCCGCACGTGGCTACGTTATCGCGCGCACCCATTTGGTGTGTCGGGGCTGATTTTCCAGAGCACCTACTACAGCATCCGCAGCCTGCGTCGCTTTAGAAAACTAAATCCCATCAAATCAAACCACCCTTGCCTAAAGAGTCAGTATCCTATTTGACAAGATGACGCTTCGCGCTTTTAACTATGCACTCAAATTGCTTTCTTTGCGTTGTATCCACGCGTCTTCCTTGCTCGGAACACGCACAAATGAAATGTTTAGGCCTGTGTACTTAGATTTAGGTGCATGTTAAAGAACCCCAGGCAGTCGAAATTTCCGGAGCCCTGAACTACGGCGCCCTTCATAATCAAATCGTGGTTCTGGGACGTTGAATCCCAGATAATATTACGCGCACAAATCTTGCGCTCCAAGACCACATCTTCCGTGCAACGTGAACCCAACAGGAAGGCACACTCTAAATTGCGAGAACAGTTCAATTCACGCAGTCTGAAAATTAATGAATCAGAACATGAACAACGCCACCGCATTTCAGATTTATTTATTGTGCAACTTTTGCAAACGCCATGAACGTGCGTTTGCTCTGCTTTATACATGTGATTTCTTTTGAACAGCAGCTAAGAATTCAAACTCGAAAGGTGCGTAAGCTGTCGCACGCAATGGTTCATTGTCGAGATAAGTATACGACAACGAACGCCATGGGCTACGCGATAACGTAGCCACGAGCGAAACGTGGCGAAAATGGGATGCCAAGTGGATGCATTCGACCCGCCGGTCAGGCAGACTGGAAACACAAATTTACTAGTGAAACCGACGTGCGCTCCATCTATCGCTAACTGCAGCAAGCATATCATTTTCAACGCTTGGCGGCGCTGACCTCAGTCCAAGCGAGCCGGGGCCACGCGTAGGAGCGTTCGGAGTTAAAGGTGCTGTCGGCTGTACACTACCTACTGCTTAGGTTTGAATTTGATGCCAGTTCATATAAGTTTAGCGCTGGCAAACTTAAAAGGACAGATGATGGGCTAGTTGGTCCCGTTTTGATCGGTTTTCATCCATGTGATTCTTTTCGCTACTGTTCTGAGCTGGCAAATTGTTTAACCGGTACCAAATGGCCATTATTTATCATAATTGAGCCCTATCCAAATCAAATCTCTCGACTGCAAGTGGTTTCTTTCGCAGCTTGAGCAAACAAGCCAGTCATGACCAGAGAAATTTGATTCTGATGGAGCTTGAGTACACTCAAGAAGTGCACAGTATGACACACTTGTAAAGAAGCAGCCAACACCCAAAGGTCGGGGCGAACAGGCAGGAACATTGCACTTTAAGGGGCCAGGAATAGCTGCTAAAAACATTTATAGCTGACCAATCCGGCTCTCAATCTAGCTATGAGGAGCCGTGGGGGGGAGGCTACAAGGTTATGTGGACCATTTGGTAGTAATCTCCCTACCAAAGACATTAAAGAACTTTTCAATTCCTGCTTCCATAGGAATGCAACTGCTGTGTGTGGGCATTTAAAGCACGGCCTCATCACGGTTGGCTGATAAATGGTACTTGCTGCGATTGCTGGACAGAATGTACACAGTTGGACGGTTTACGGGGCGCACAACAGTCCTGCTAAAACAACAAGCGCGTAACACAGGACAGGAGAGCAAAGCTACAATTGCGAACGCACCAGAAACGTAATCGGCAAATCAACGCTGCACACGCTCTGAAATGATTATTGCAATAAAACTGACAGGCCTGAGCCGTGCAACAAGTCCCAGTCTAAATTAGAGAGGGGCTCGTTTTAGACACATCACAAGGACAGTCTATAATCCATAAAAAAAGCGACATCACCACGACTGACTGCCGCGCGAAAGGCGGCTGCTGGTGCGGACGTGTCAAAGGAAAGTGGACAGCCCACCTTTGAGACATGTAGTGGTCGATAAGCCAAACCACAATTGGCAAGTTTTCTCTCTCGTTATATGTAGGCAGTAGGATGCTGTATTTGTCGGCGCCCATTTTCGCGCGGAAAACTTGCTACGAAAGCAGGCCAACTTGGACTAAAACAGACACGTTTTGAGCAGCGGTGCTAAAGCGTCAGCGTCAGCTTGCCACCATCATACGGATACGGTTGGCTGTGGATTCATACCTTGGTGGATTCTGGAATTGTTGACGGATCGCGAGTGAAAAAGTGGCGTCAGAATTGCGTGGCCTCTAAGATTACCACTAGCATAACGTGACATTACAGCAAACAGGCTATGTTTGTTCTAAAGCATCAAGCACGAGACTTGGCCAAGAGCGAACAAACCAATAGCAGATCGACCGCATACTGCGCAAACGCCATGCCGTATTTATTAGTTTATGTTTATTCTGCGTGTAGCGCCAGCGAAGAGCAGTACCATTTCAAAGTAAATGGCTGAAAGTCTCTAAGGCAATGCTTTTGCGGATTTGATGTGCCAGACGCTAAATCGCATCACAACCAGTGGCCGTTGGTAGCCACACGCAGCCACCATGTAGCCATTGCTGTAGCCAATTTTGTCAAAGTGTAGTTGGTGTTGTCTCTGGTGTTGTGCCATGGTTGTGCCGACTTCTTCCGTGGCTGTGCATCAAAACTCTACTCATGCAGTGGTGCTTTCGTGAATTTGTTTGGCGGTAGTGAACCCGGAGAGTGCACACTACTTTCGCAAAAGCGTGTGAGCTCACCTGTGGCGCCTGCGGCGTTGGTTTCGCGAGCCCTCCGTGTTTGACACCGCTTCCCCACTATGATGGACTTAGAAGGACCGGCCAAGGCTGAAGCTGACGTGCTGAAGCGCCACTTACGCGGATTATATAAGAAGGGAAACGTGTGGTTCGGCTACGTGGAATCTGCGAAGGCGTTTGAGATCTTGCTGCATGACCTTGATGATATAAACATCACCTTTAGGACCGATCGCTCTACTGTCAAACCAACCGGTATGCCGTTGTCGCGGAACTTGTGATCTGAATCGGTGCTCTGCAGTACTGGGAGGTAGCCGTTATCTGTCTGGGAATAAGGGGAGGGGGGGGTATACTTGTTTTTGTGAGGGTATGGGACTGAGCTTGTTGGTATAGCTTCATGACTGCAAAATAGCGTGAAAAACGACGACACAGAGGTCCTGTCTTGTTTCTATGTCGTCGTTTGTAGCGCTGTTTTGCTCTCATGAAACTTTTTTTTATATATGTGTTTGTATATTTCTTTTTTTGGGGGGGGAGGGGGGGCGAGAGCGTGACTGCACTTCAAACGCCTTTAGTACAGTGCGATGCCCCTTCTAACAGAATGTATAGGTGGGCTAGTTGGTAACTTGGTATTGCATCTTCATAGGAAACTTAGAGCGCAAATAGAAATACGCTGTATGAAAAAGGTGTACACACACCACATGTACTCTTTCTTTTTTCTTTCATATTTGCAAACAGAGCGCATTGCGCATGTCAAAATGAGGTACACACAACGAAGAAAACATCCTCGGTACGTGTTCACAATCATATAATAAAATTGCATTCCTTGTAAAGCAATCGTAACGATAGTTGGCTTACACTAAGTGCAGTGTTCTTTGTGATATGATGGGCCTGGAGCGTTTGTGGCATGCGTATACGTTCGCCCTGCGTCATCCTATTTGTGCTGTAAGTTTTCTGCGAATGAACAGTGCCCATCTTGTGCATTAGCAGGTTTGAGAGACAAATCGACCAGTATAGTTCATGACGGTGCTGCTTTCGTTACTGTGCCATGATGCTGGAGTTCTCATATGCACCGTCATTCGGCCTTTAGTGCGCACTGTGCAGGAGGTTGGCTCACAGCTCCGAAGGAGCCGTAACTTTCTTTCAAGAAGGAATTACGTCGATGTCGGCACCAAGCGCGCGCTAGCGACTGCCGTTGACAAATTTGGCCCTGTCAGTAGCATAAGCGGGGGCAGGGTTCTCCTTCAGGGGTGAGTGGGGGCGGAGGTTCGTCACAGCGCCCCCCCTCCCTATTAAGTCTATGTATGAGGTAGACTTTGTGCCCCCCCCCGTGTGCACGCCTATGGGCAGTAGTGCTGCTGGCAAGATACTGAGAGTGCCGATGGTGCACCTCGGAGCAGCAGTGCTATGCTACTGAACTGCCAGTTACAAGTGGTGACCGCTGACAACAAAAACTGCAAATCCAGGGCCTGGTCAGTGCTTTACGATGAACCAATTATTGCACAGTCTGTCATCATGGCACCTTGACAATGGCACTACTATTCACAAGGACACCTTGGTAACAGCGTGTTCATCCTGGTTCCTTGAACTTCGTAGTTGGTTTGTTGCTTTTACCTAGCTGTGCAGCCGAGCTTAAGTGTTCCAGCAATAAGGTGGATGACTGCATGGAGGGAGGCTTGTGTGGTACTATCTTTTTACCTTGCAGCTTCTTGAACAGGATGGTGCCTTTATTTCTTTCGCCTTGTAGCCATCATTCCTATAGTTATTTCAATTGACAAAAAGATAAGTTTAGAAAAGAAAGTGAGCGGCATGTGTTACACTAGCGTCGCATTCCATGCCTGTAGTATTTGGACGGCACAGTCAACTTTCATTTGTGAAATGGTGCCTATTCTCATGCATGCAGGGTGTCCACTTATGGTATGTCGGCAATATGACATTGTTGTGGACGAGGGCATTCCATTCACAGTTTTGCGGAACGCGAGGAGAAGCTGCCTGTGCTGCTGCCGGATCCCGAGAGAGGCAAAGGACCCGGAAAGTAGCCAGGTTAGTCGAGTGATGCCGTCTCTGTAACAAGGCATGATATGGGTACATTCATATTAACAGACTGCCCGTTTTACGTCTAGTTTGACACTTGTAATTCAGATCGAGGGAATATATCGAGACGTTGTCGTCGTTGTCAGCCTATATTATATGACCACTGTAAGACAAAGAACCTCTCCCAATGATTTCCAATCTTTGTTGTAGGCGTGGGCTGATTCCATACGATAGTACCTTTGTGCAGACCTTGCGCAGTAACTGTATCATTAGTTGCAAAGACGCCTCTTTTCAGGAAATGGCATGCACTGCGAATGTTGTGCTGTCTAATTGTGATCGGAGCCAGTGGCGTAACTGGAGTCCGCAGTTTCTTCTTTTTCTTTTTTTCACTATGAAAATTTATTCGCCAATGCTTGTTCAGAGAGCTTAGAAATTACAGAATTCAGCGAAATGGGTTGCAGAGTCTGAAAAGTTGTTGGGCATTTACCTTGTTCTGAAACAGGTACTACTACCAAAAGCTTCCACTCAGATGAAGTAGCGCTCCTGGGTCATATTATATTCATTAAGGGAGCATAGCATCAATGGCCTCTTCTTTTAGGTTTTTGAATGACTGATGTGGTATACAGTTGAACCCATATTACCATGAGCAATGCTTTTTGGTTTGTTCTTTTATGTGTTTATTTCCCAGAGTCTGACAGCGCCTGTTA
The DNA here is from genome assembly GCA_030522465.1 of Rhipicephalus appendiculatus. NCBI lineage: Eukaryota > Metazoa > Arthropoda > Arachnida > Ixodida > Ixodidae > Rhipicephalus > Rhipicephalus appendiculatus. Next base: position 34,340 of record JALIZH010017675.1, read on the forward strand.
GTCTTATTAATGTTCAAAGCATAGTGTGTGGTTCCATGTCTCTTTCTTGTAGCCGTGCAAGCTATCTGATTTGATAGGGAGAGTGCTTCGCCCTTTCGTCACTAGAGCCGTGTAATTGGTAATAAAGCCCGCAGAAAAAACGCCGCAGCCTTCTTTTTCCCGCCAATGCCCGCCTAAGCACGCCGTTCTGTCAACTACTTCTTCGCAACTTATTTTTGCCATCTTCAGTCTATTGCGGCTCACAAGTTCGCTCTAACAAACCTTGTTTAACGAAACAACCTTGCGTTGTTCTTGGCTACGTGACATCTGGTGAGGTGCTGGGTATACGTCCTTTTTGTGAAAATATATCAGATCTAACGGGATTCACTAAAAAAGTTCCATATAGTATAGGTAATTAAATATATGGAAAATATGTTCAAGAGGATTTTACAATTGTTTGATATACACAATAATTCGTGATATGTGGGTTTGATCATAGGTTGGCGAACTCGCTCATGAGTCGACTCAATCGGACTCAGATTGAGCCGTGAGTCTGAGTCTGAGTGAGTCTGGTTGCGTAATATCTTGGTGAGTTTGAGTCCAAGTGAGTCTGGTTGAAGAAAATTTTCGTGAGTGTGAGACCGAGTGAGTCCGGCTCCGGAAAATTTTGGTGAGTCTGAGTCCAAGTGAGTCCAAAGCGCAAGATATGTTTCTCGAGTGAGTCTGAGTGAGTTCCTCTTCTTTTTGCCGACCTACGGTCCTATCTGCTCATATTTCAGCATTACTATCAGCCTTACCTGGATTCACGTTTATACTCACGTCTACTCACACGTATTCCAAAGCACTATTGTTCTTGCACCATTTCAATATTTATTGATAAAAGGCGTGAAATGCGTAGGGGGGTGCCTTGACACCCCCCCCCCCCTGTCAACCCTTATACCTTATGTTGTCATCTCTTTAAAAAAAAATGTCCCTACTGGTTTATAACCACTAATAACTCGTTATTCGAAGGTACTTATATCAAAAGATGCCAAGAAGAGCACCGATGACATGAGATATTGGTGTTAAAGAGCATTGACCCCATGGTCGAAAAATCTAATTCTACGCTAACAGACTCATGAGTCGACTCACTCGTACTCACTCAGACTCACATTGAGCTGTGAGTCTGAGTCTGAGTGGGTCCCGGTAAGTAATACTTTGGTGAATTTGAGTTCGAGTGAGTCCGGATGAAGAACATTTTCGTGAGTGTGAGTCCGGCTCAGGAAACTTTTGGTGAGTCTGAGTCCGAGTGAGTCTAAAGCGCAAGATATATTTCATGAGTGAGTCTGAGTGAGCTCCACAATTTTTGCCGACCTATGGGTTTGATACATGTGGGTTCGTCTGCATTGTCACACTTGGATGCCGGGTACTGCTTAGCTTTTGCTTCAGTTGCATCAACTAGTTGAGGCCCTGTATCCCTTTGAGGATCAAGTTTTTTATTGCATATTTAAAATCTTCAGAGTGACCTATTTCGAATAGACTTACCATAATTCATTTAGAGTGACTACGAAGTGACCAAAAAATATTTTCTATTGGTATAGATGCATTGCTTCTTGATAAATAATATAAATTAAACCGAGAAAAAATGTATGTTATTAATAAAAAAAAGTATGTTCATCAGTATAAGTGTGTTTCATTGGCCTTGAAAAATGTCCACACTGGGAAAGATACATGCGGGCACGGTGGCATTGTTTGTGCGTACCATCCGCCGCGATGGTATCGTGGTTACAGTGCTCAGCTGCTGACCCAAAAGACATGGGTTCGATCTCGGCCCTGACAGTTGCATTTTGATGGAGGCTAAATGCTAGATGGCCATGTACTGAGCAACGTTGGTGCGCGTTAAAAGGCACCAGATGGTCGAAATTTTTGGACCCCTGTGCTGTGGAGGGCCTCATCATAATATTGTGATTTTAGGATGTAAAACCCTACGTGTTGTTGTTGTTATTATTATTATTATTATTATTATTATTATTATTATTATTATTATTATTATTATTATTATTGGGCGTTGTGCATACCAGGACCCTCCTCCAAACAGCAGTTGAAGTCGCACCTCTGTGGGCAATAAATGAGCTATACTCGGCGACAACTTATCTTGACATTGGAGCGAAGGCTACAGAGACGGGGCTTCCACAGATTCGTGTTGCTCTGCAAGTAGTACGGCAGCTTGCGGCTGGTTTTGATTTTGCTCGCTCACATCGTTAACACGTTTAGCAAAACATGTGCATTAAAATTATGAATGGGAGAAACATTTCGATTGTTCAGTGTCCTATTACGAGTATATTTTTCTTGGAGAACTAAACAGCGTGTTTGCGACCGTACACTGACGTCATGGACGCCATGTTTCCTTGAAAAAGGGGTAGGTTGAAAAGGTGGTGCCATCTAAGAAATGGAAAGGAAAGCATTCTTGCAAGATGAACAATAACTGTATTTTACCTACAATTTCCCGCAACTGTTTCGGTCTCATAATAAATAAAGCACTATTTATTTCAGCAAGGCAAATGAGAAAATTATCGGTAAACTTAAGTACTATTTTTCTGGCGCGGTAGCAGGCATGCACTTTAGTTCTGTAGCTTCCACAGTGCTGTCAAGAAAAGTTGTCGCCAAGTATAGTATCAAGCAGTCACCCTTGAAGAGGTTAGAAACTAGATAGACATCAGTTTTTGTTACCACAAGAAATAGAAACCACCAGCAATACAAAACTAAACATGCTGCTGCGTAGATGCGCGAGGGATAGCCGATGCACTGGTCTAAAGAAAACTTTGAAATGGAAACTGAAGGCCCACGGTGCTAGAAACAGGTTCCCTGCATCCCCACAACGTGACAGTGCTTGCTGGACAAATAGGAGTAGAAAAAGTGCCGCGTGTTTCAAACATACGGAAGATGCCGTTCATGTGCGTCATTGATCCTCAAAGTAAGGTTAAATGCCAAATCGGTGAGGCTCAGTATATCCACCACGTCAGTTGATGGAGGATTGCCTGATTGTTGTTGAGGGTTTGGGAAGAATCTTGACTCGCCACGGTGCTCAAGTGCTTGTGGTGCTCGAGTGCTGACCTGAAGGTTGCGGGATTGAATCCCGGTTATGGCGGCCACATTTTCAATGAGGTAAAAATGCTTGAGGCCTGTGAACTTCGATATAGGTGCACGTTAAAGAACCCCAGGTGGTCGGAATTTCCGGAGGCCTCCACTATGGCGTGACTACCCTTGTCGTGACTACGCCCACTTTGGCAACTTGATACAACGTGAGCGATTACGTCATCGGCGCGCAGCTGACGACCGAGCAAGGCTTCCTCTACGTGTTGCTCATGGCAGAGCGGCGCTAGGGTTAACCTAGCAGCTCAGTGAAGAAGTGTGGTAAATCCCAATCACCGCAGGGCCAAGGTGCCATTTCGTAGTGCAGAGGACATATGGACCAAGTTCATGCTTCGTAAGGTTGCCCACTTTACGTCACTTCACGTACGAGAAGGATTGGACAGGCGCTGGAGAGGAGACGTGGGAGTTGTATTTCAGAATGGAGTGTCTGCGGGGCGCATGGCAGTGGCGTAGCCAGGGTAGCACACCGGGCCCGTGCCCCCCCCCCCCCCCTGGAAATGTTTTTTCGACATGGTATACATAGTGCAAAATGACCAGGCATACATAGCGCAAAATGACCATTTGCCTGCTCGGCCCCCCCCTTCAGATCAAGGAGGTGCCCCTGCCTACGCTCCTGGCTCACTGCACCATGATATTCATATATTGTGGTCGCCGCGGCTTTCTGCATGAATTGGCGAGTTTGTTTGGGAGATGTAAAAGGAGAATGTCGGAAGCTTGTTTACTGGCCCTTTAACCCTTTGTAGGTCGTGCTATATTTTTGACATGCTGATATAAAAACCGGCTGTGCTTTATTGATATAAACTAGAAAGAAATAGTATGAAACAAATTTCATCAAAATCGAGCCAGTAGTTTACTGAAAAAAAGTGGGACATATATGTCCCACTGACTCATGAGAGTGTTTTCAAAAAGTGAGAAAACACTGTCCCACTGCCTCATGAAGGCGCCATCTCGCGATTGCATCAACGGGAATTTTGGGATGAAACGGCCGAAGCAAGTGGCACAGAGTATCACTTCTAAAGTTGTGAAGAGAAAAGTTGTGCGGACCTCATTTCAGCAGTAGAAGGCCGCCTGCAGTGGCGTCTCTTGAGCCTTCAAAGCGCTGTGGTATGTTCCTGTAAAGCTTACTTTACCGCATGCATCAACCACTTTTTTTTCGTCCATTTGGCTGTCCTTGCTTTTGCTGTCGAAATTGTCGAGTACAGATGTTATACCTGAACATATGCCTACATTTCAAGAGGTATATGATGTCAAGAAAAATATTTCCACGCATTAATATCTGCAATTGCGCTACGGGATTAGCGGCATAATTTTGCCGGGGATTGATCAGATCCATTTATCGGTCAAGTTATTTCGCAAATTTACAAAAACACGTGATGACTGGAAGCTAAGATCGCCTCTCTCAAAAACCAGAAAAAGAGGAAATTATCCGGCATTTAGATTGGTAGGTTGTATGTATCTCAAGAAGAGGAAAATTCAGAAGCGATCAAAAAAAAATTGCCGAAATTCAACGCTATTGTAACACTACATCCGCCCTTCGAAAGCATGGTAAAAGAATTTTTTTCGAGATTACGAAGACTTAGGCAAGATATGAGTGACTTAATGTTGCGCAAATTGCAACGGGTGATGTGAGAGAAATTTTTTTCTGTAGACGGAAAAGTGGGACGTATGTGTCCCACTGCCGCACAAAGGGTTAAAATTCTGTGGAAGTGCTATGGCAGCAGCATTGTGAAATGCGCGTTGCCAGTGTAATGCAGTGGAGCTTCAGGAAGCTATCAGTGACTAATCTAAATGTCAATTATTTCTACTCTACTCCTATTTGTTGCCTTCTATAGTATATGTATCGCATGCTTCTGCAGGCGACAGGGGCACGTGAGTCAGCACCCCCTCCCCCCAAAGAGATGGACACCTGGAACAAAATGTGTCTGTCCTGCCCTGATGCGTATAAAGCAAGTGGAGATGTATCCAGCATACAAGGTAAACAACTAGTACTTTCCATGCTCCAACAAGACCAAGCAGCTCAGAAAGTTTCCATAGTATTGTGTTGTAATATTTCCCGCAAAAATGGCTCCTTGTTCGCCTACTACCAGAATGATAGGTAGATTGTAACTCTGTCTAACCTTCATGCCTGTAGCTTCTAATATTTTTGGTGGCATTACTTATAAATGTAGACATATTTAACAGAAACCTGTCTGGTTGACTAGGAGATTCGCAGTGGGTAAACTGGCACCACCCAAAGTTTAAGGTATTCCTGACAAATGTGTCTTAGGATTGATAAGGCCATAGGCCACTTCCTAAGGCAGTGGTGACAGAAAATTTGTGAACCTCTGTTTTTTGCTCTTAACCAGTGCCTACTGAGTTGTTAATAGTGGCAACAAAACTAATTTGCCCCGGCGCGAGATGGATGCTTGGTTATATGCTAGTATGTTACGACCGGAGGCAGTTTCGATTTTGATGAGCACTCGGGGGGGGGGGGGGGAATCGATGAGCTTTTGTGTTGAACACTATCGGCTTCCACTCGTATTCAGAGAAAAACAGGCAAAAAGCAGCATAGAGCCTAGATAGGTTCATGTGAACACAACAAGGAAAACACATTATGAGGCCATGCCATGGCACATCAAGGCTAGAGTGACTAACTGGTGCTAATCATGGTGATAGGGATTGAGGTGGTTGACTTGGATAACTCACAGTTGTGAGATGTCTGTAGTTTATTTTTTTTCCAATGACTGGTAATATAACACAAGGGTCGACATTGATTCACACTTTCTCGAAAAAAAAGGTTTCACACCTTGCATTCCTGCTTCTTCGGTGTGTGGGATCTGGATGTAGTGTTTCTATTGTGCGTGAACTAAAGGGGTGTTCATCTAACTTCTGATCTGTAGGATGAACATTGTTGTGCTGCCTTGAAAAATAAATATTCACGTGTGTTTTCTGCTGCTTGAAAGGAAGCACTTTTGTGAATTTTCGTTTGAGAGTGAAATCTTGTGTGGCATTTGCATTGTAAGCATTGCTGTGTTCCTGATGTACCTGCACAATCCCCCCACCTCTTTCTTTTCTTTTAGGTGAACCGTCAAAAATGCAGTACAGGACGACAGCTTGAAATCGTTTCAAGAAGGCTAATGGCTTCTTTGAAACGTGCTCTCGAGGAAGATAGTGAAGGCCTGCTTCGCCAGGAGCGGTTCTACATTTCTATGTCTGACATCAACAGTCATTGCAGTCACGATACATCTCTGTGTGGAAAGCTCAGTGTACATGTCGAACCAGAAGTAGATAATAGCGATACATCTGAGTGTGGAAGCCCCAGCGAACATGACGAACCAGAGGTAGCCAAATGTGATACATCTCAGTGTGGAAGGCCCAGAGGAGATGTCCAACCACAAGTTGCTAAAAAAATAGTTGAGCTTGTTCATCGAGGCATGACATCAGTAAAAGAGATGGAAACCTACCTAAAGAATTACATTCGAGACAACATAATATTAAATAGAAATGCTCAGCTGAGAAGCCGAAGTAAATATTATATAACATCAAAGGAGTTGCAAAGACGTGTCTGGCAGGCACTTCGTGAATGCAAGTTTAATTCCACAGATCAGGAGAATGTAGCGAAATACGTGGAAGAACTTCGTGAGAAGACACCAACACTCAACTGTTTTTTTCGTGCCTGTGAGGTAAAGCATCAAGAGGACAACCAGCCACTGCAAGATCAAACTGTACATATTCTAGAATCTTTAGCACAGGAGTGCCAGGAAACACTACTGTTTTGCATCCAGACTGATTTCATGAAAGAACTGTTGCTAAAATACAGCAGCGATGTCTTGTCTCTTGTTGCAACCTACAAGACAACCGAATGTGCACTTCCGCTATTCTTCATCATGGTGAAAACCCCCAGCTGCTATGCAGTGGTAGGTGCTTTTGTTGTCCAATTTGAAACGGCCGAGTGCATTGGCGAAGCATTAAGTGTTTGGAGAGCTTGGAACCCTGATGTGAACCCCAGGTTTTGGATAGTGGACTGCAACGAGGCGGAGGTTGCAGCTATTTCCAATGCCTTTCCCTGTGGGCGCACCATCTTCTCTGATTATCAAAGAAAACAGGCCTGGCATGAATGGCTCTCAAGGAAAGAAAATGGTGTTGCGGATGTATTTCATGTGAAAGATCTGCTAGGTCGGATAGCGGACAGCCAGAATGAGGAGGAATTCAAGATGGCAATTTCCCGTTTGGATCAGTCACATTACTATCTACAAAACGAGAAGTTGCAAAAGTACATCATTCACTGGCTCTCGATTAAAGAAAAGTGGGTTAAACTGTACCGTGACCTTCCTGTTGACAGCTACAACGGAGCAGAGCTGCGGCTTTACTTAACAAAGAACTGTGGCCAGCCTAGCCTCTTGAAGCTGGTCAAAGCCTTGGCTGAGAAATGTTTCACAGAGATGAGGGCCCAGTTCTTTTGGGCCAGTACAAGCCCACTTGACTGAGTGCTAACCAAGTTGGAGTCAACTGCGGTCTTTGAGGAAAAACTAGGACATGATATTTCAGTCAGTGTCCATGGTCAATGTGCTCAGAGCAATGTAGCAAATCAATGGCAAAAAATACTGCAGGTGTTGCTTCAGACCCACAACAGCCTTCCGAGTACTGATGTCCCAAGTCAAAACCAGACGAAAAAAAAATTACTTCTGCACTGCACCACATTCATGACAGTGCTGTATTTTCAATCGCTGGTCACAGTATTGATTGAAGCCAAGACGGTCATTCACAAGAACTTGGCCAATAGTGATGATGTAAACGCTTCAGGCTTGTCTATGAACGGCACTGTAGAATAAAGAGTTTCATATAACACTGCTAGTCTCAGTCATGTTCTTCAAAAAAAAAAAAAAGCTCCAAATGATGGGAAAGCTATCATGAACCTTTGACTGAGCGAGCTGCTTTTAAAAGATATGTAGAAATAACTTAAGGTAATCAGTTGTGTTCAGCACTTCTTAGACTGACATTTAAAGAGAAAGTTTACACGGATGGGTGATATCAATGTTAATCTGTCACACTGCTTCAGTGTGCATCCATTGCTTATGTGGAAGAGCTGGCATTAGGTATTAGTGTTCTCTAGAAAGTCTACAGATGTTTAGGTTGCAGGAGGAAGGGGAACAGAAAAACTGAAGGACAGGGAGGTTTAGAGTGCAGGGCTGAAGAGTGCTTATGCTACCGATAGAAACGAGATCCTAGAGGTTCATATGGAGGTAGAGGCACTGAAAAGTACACACATTGCTACAGCTCTTGGCTTGCTATTCTAATCAGTTATAAAATATCTGCGTCATGGTACGGTCCACTAGTGCACTTGAGGGAACTTTCACTACCCGGCAGGCAGAGCCTATCAAAGAACATTAGATTAGAGCTGTGCACGGGCCTAATTTTCAAGCCCGAGCCCGGCCCGGGCCCATTGACTGCGTCGCAGGCCCGCCCGAGCCCGACCCCAAAGGGCTTCGAGCCCGTCCGGCCCGGCCCGACGTACAAAAAACACAAACCCGGGCCCGGTCCGGCCCGAGTTTGCTGCGGAGACAAGATATCACTTTTTTGATCATGTTGAATTTTATTCAACGTATCAAAGTTGAACATATGTAAACAACATATGTTAATGTATATACACAGAGTATACAAGTTCTGTAAAAATAACAAGCTGCGCAGTGATTCGGACTTCAGTGAAGTGCGGTGCATTACATATCCTGTCGAACTGAAGTTCCGTTCGCTGCTCGCACTGGTAGCCGGAATCGCAAATATCTTTTTCGCAAGCATAACAAGCTTAGAATAATTAGACTCCTTGTTCTTCCAGCAGTTTATTATCTATGATGCAGGACAGGAGGATGATTGTGTGGATAAATAATCACAAAGGTGATCTGTGTGCTCATCGCTAAGTGCTAGAAAACAATTCCGGCACAACGTCTATATTTTTTTTTTGGTTTGATGCGGGCTTTGCACCTGGCCCGGCCCACCCGATGCCCGAGATGAGTAGCCCGAGCCCGGCCCGGGCCCGGGCCCGTTGGGAAGACGTCCGCATACCCGAGCCCGGCCCGCGGGCCGGGCCGGGCTCGGGCTTTCGGGCTACCCGGAGCCCGTGCACAGCTCTACATTAGATTACTGAAAACACAATAACGCATATGTTGGTCGTTATTTTGGTGAAAGAAACATTGCAACAATGGATGAAGCTGCTTTCTCTCAATTGGTTGCCAACAAGCTCAGTCATACACATTGCTTTGTGGAGAGTTAGCACTGCACTGCTGACAGAACGTTACAGTGCAGTGCAGCACTCCAATTCTTAGCTTGAGAATGAGTGCGTGGTGATTGTGCGTGAAGGACAACTTCACATAATTGAATAGTCATATTCACTATTGCATAATTCATAATAATCATAATTGGGTAGTGCACAATTATCAGGCCTCTAACATGCGCTGTCATTTTTTAAGGTTTTATAATGCTAGAAAAGCCTCCCATTGTATAGCAAGTGACGTTTTCTCAAATTGAGATGCTGCCGGAATTTCTAAGCATTGGTGTGTTCTTTTGGCCTTATTGTGCAGAACTTCTGTGGGCACTTACACCCATGAGCATTTGTCCTACAGTTTAAAGGGACTGAACGTGTGATTAGATCCTAGTAGAAATGACAAGACCATGAAATATAGTGACAGATTCCAGCATTCTTTTCGCGTTGTGACTAGGATTTATACTTTTAAATCGTGCTTAAAAGTGACAAAAACCATCATGTCGCGCAGCCTAGCGGAAGAGCCTTGAAGCTGGATTATGGAATATGGAGTCGATCACTTTACTGTACGTAGCCGCGTAGCCTGATGCTGTCATGGGCGCCAGTCCTCAAAATTAAAATGTGTATAATATTATCCAGCCCTGCTCAATTCTGTGCTGCTTACGACGTAAAAGGAGTTGCACGGTGAGAAGCGGCGCTGCTGTCGCCGCCGCCAGTGGACCAAGCCGAGCTGCGGCGCATGCGCGCGGAGTGCACGCATGCGCAGTAAACCAGCGCGCTCGAACACGAACGCCTCTCGCGCTCACTGTTTGCAGCATGTGAGTATACGACTGCATACTCGCTGCAGATAGAAAAATTTTGATTACAAATGCTTCGCGGCGTTTTCCACTTTACCATTCCGTGATTAGACTCACTGACCGGTAAGCTTTCTGTTGTGCTAAAAAAAGTAGGCACCATAAAAATTGGTTGTAGGTCTTTAAGTAATGCAGCCTGCACTGGTGGTAACAAAGTGAAATATTGTGACAGCTGGATTGATGGAGGTGCAGCAGTGCTGCTTTTTAGCCATTCAGGGTGGCAACCCAAGTTGTCTCAAGGAGAGAGGCTCATTTTGCAGTACTGTGAAATTGGCCATGCTCAGTGAAGTGCTGTCTGGCTGTCCTGCGTAAGAGGCTGACTTCAGCCATAAATGGCATTGCAGAATGTGTAGGAGGTAAATAGTAATATTGAAAGTAAAGCTAGTTGGTAAGGTAGCATGTTTAAAGGGGCCCTGCAACACTTTTTCAAGTAGCCATGGAGTGGATTCACTACAGGAGCTTATTGCCTCGCGAATTGACCGCCGCAAAAAATTTTTAGAATCCGTCCAGTACGAGCGGAGTTACAAAGATTTGTCACACGCTGCAAGTTGCATTCTCTATTCTCTCGTCCCTACGAAAGCGCTGGAAGCTAAGCAGGGAGGGATGGCACGGGGAAGAAAATTACGTCACGCGCCTCGTGACCTTGAGCACTTTTTTCTCTTTTTTGTCTTCGAATACGCGGCTTTTCCGTGCGATCGCGCGCGCACGCGTGGACAAGTCGCGGCCCCTTGCGGCGGCTCCAGTAACGAACGAGCACGCCATGCTTAAATCAGCCAATGGCTGACACAATGGCTGTGACGAGTGATTTTTGAGCTTGTAGCGTCATTTGTCGAGAGAAGAGAAAGCATTTTTTAGCTTGACTTTGAGAATTTATTGTGAATTCCAGGCCGCGTGCTGCGCTATAATATTTGGCTCGCGTGTTCTCGGGAGCCTCGACTACCGATCGGCAGCGTTTTCTGACCATGCTCAAAAAGTGTTGCAGGGCCCTTAACTTTCAGGGTCGAATTTTTTCGCGAAATGCATGCCAAAAATGTCTAATTTTTTTATTGCTGAAATGAATTCTTCAGACCATTCTATTTCAGGAAAAAATGTCTAAATTTTTTTTTCGTGACCGTAAAGGTAACAAAAAAAATCATTGTGTTGTTACGTACACATGTTACGGCAAGCGATAGCCGGCGCCGCTTTGCGAAGCATACAAAAAGCAGCAATGCAGTGACATCGGCGCATGAAAAAAATTTCACAGTTTCCCGAAGCATGGCAGCCAGTGTATCGGAACGGAACGAAAACCGAAAACGAAAAACGAAAAAAAAACGATATTTTTGACCAGAACGAAAACGTAACGAAAACGTTATCTATTATTTCGTTCCGAATGAAACCGAAATTTTTTTTATCGGTTTTCGGTTCAAGCGGAAACTTGACAATCTGGGACAACCGAGGTCATGTAACGTGAGCAATAACGCAGATCTCAGAGTACAGTACTAGCGCGTATATCAGGCAGGAATTTCAAAGTAGCGATGTGTTGAAATTGGCGAAAAACGAAAACAGTGGTAACCAGAGATCTTTGTATTAGCTCAAGTGGACTTTCGTGTGTCTGTGAGACGTGCCAGCGTTGAGGAAGCATTCTCGGCGAGGAAGTTTGTTTTATATGAACAGCGGTCTCGCATATGAGATGTACGCTCGATGACGGGCTGCTTCTGAGATCATGCGCGCTCCCTAGACGCAAAGCGTTGAGCCTACTGCTCGAAAAATTCGCAATTCACTTTTGAGAAAGTCTACTATAATTTTGTAGGACACGGGGTTCCACTGATTTTAGAAATTCGTGGTACACTTAGTTGTGCTCCTCCTCAGAAAGTGGGAAGAACGTGTCCTAACCCTCCCACTTTCTTAAGAGGAGCTTGAGTAACTATACGACAAAACCAATATTTTTATCGTTACTCTACAAATTTTCTCAAATACATAACGTTATGAACCGTTACGGAACATTTTTTTTTTCGTTCCGGAACAGAAACGGAACGCAACTTCTTGCGGTGGAAAGAAACTAAAACCGAAACGAAAAAAATTTCGTTCCGACACCCTGATGGCAGCACATCCCAAGCAAGAAAAATGATAGAAAAAGGCACGCGTTTTAAACCAGCCAAACCGCGAACGCGCTCGGGCGCGCAAGCGGTTGCCGGATCGCCGCTTTGTGAAGCAAACAAACAAACAAACAAACAAACAGAAAAAAAAAAACATCCGGAGAAACGTCGGCGCATGAAAAAAATTCCACGTATTCCCGAAAGGTGGCAGCACATGCCAAGCAAGAGAAACGATCGAAAAAGGCGCGCGTTTTAAACAGAGGCAGTGCCGCACATCTACGGCGAAAACCATTTGGGCCATGTTAGGTGCTACCGATAAAACGGAAGCTTGGGCTAGTTGGTGATTTGTAATCAACATGCTTGCACAGCGCAAGAAAAACGAGGACGTAGGGAGGACACAACACGGGCGCTGGGGTTTTCGCCGTACAGGTACGGCGAAAACCCTGATAGGGTTAAGTACAGCGAGAAAATGAAGACGGGGACTGTACCCATGGGCGTCGGCAGGGGGGGTGCAAAAGGGGCACTTGCCCCCCCTCAAGCTACTCGAGCACTCCCCCTCCCACAAAGCGACACCAGTGCCCCCCCCCCCCCCCTCTCCCACCATGATGCAACACGGGTTTGCACCCCCCCCAAGACAAAATCCTGCCGACGCCCATGACTGTACCCCTTCTGTTTTACTGGGTCTTCAACGTTTTTATGCTGTACCTTAACATGTGGTAGGAAACTCCGGGGGCAAAATGGTGCCAAGATTTGAGAACATTTGGCAGAAGGTCTGGAGACTTGCTTATGTAGATGTGCCACCTTGTAAGGAGAATGGCTCGATCTGATGATGCTTGGTGCGGCCTTTTGGCTTCATATACCAGGCGCTGGCCTAAAGCTTTAGTGTCCACAGATTGCCTTAGTGAGCCTGCCAGCCACACGGGATCTAGCTGACAGGTCACAATGCAGGGCCTTTCAGTGGATCTGGTCTGGGATGCTCTGGCAGAGTTCAACAGAAGGCGCGAAGTAAGGAAAGGAGTGAGAGATGGCCGCAGTAAGGTGCACGGCTTCTAGGTTTGAAATTAGGCAATCATGTCCCTAAGGCAGCTGCTTAACATTTCGAATGCTCATGAGTTCTGATTCATGGGTTTTATCCTGGAAAGTAACTTGACAGGGTCACCTACCTTGCCACGGTAGTCTAGTGGTTGTAGTGCTCGACTGCTGACCCGAAGGTCGCGGGTTCGATCCCGGCTGTGGCGGTCGCATTTGGTTGCAGGCGAAGTGGTAGAAACCCGTGTGCTGTGCGATGTCAGTGCACGTTAAAGAACACCGGATGGCTGAAATTTCCGGAGCCCTCCACTCCACAGCCAGGGGCCCGGCTTGTCGTCCATCCATCTCGATCACGCTCACAGTAAAGCGCTTAATACAGACCATAGCAAGGCTAGCAACGCTCAAACCCGTGTTAAAATGAACGAACTAGGTTTAAAATAATATAATTAACAGAAGTAGCTAAGGGGCAATCGCATTAACTTAAAATCGCTAAAGCGTTTCGAAATGATGGGGCTGACCCTGGCGGGGCGCAAGAGAGGGCGCCACCGCCTCGCCGAGCGAGTGAATGCCCCTGCGCCGCCTCAGCGTCGTCGCTACGTGACAACATCTGATGGGGGACACAACCTGACGAAACTCGCGGCAGACGACGCTTATCTCAACTGCCGTAACAAGCAGGAAGTCGATAAAGCGCAGCAAGAAGTAGGGCACATGTCGGACATCGAGTTAGTGAATCTGCCTAACAAGATTCTACTCGTCCAGGTGAAACCCTACATACTTACCTCAAACATTAACGTCATTGACGCTTTGGTAAACGGAGCCATGGGAACTCTACGAACGGGAATCGCTGGGTGCTCGTGCGACGCACTTCGTCATGTTTCACACTAGTGGAGCTGTCATACGTTTTCAGTTACTGCAAGAGCTTTGTGTGTCTCAAAAAGTAATACAACTGTTCTTCGCTTTGCTTCATCATGCCAAGTGCGGGGCAGCAATTGGCACAACGCTACCACAAAAAATGGGCTTCTTGTGGCAGCGTTGGCTTCCATGGCTTCTATGCTTCACTCGCGCTGCACAGCTTCTCTTTTCTCTCTCTTTCTTTCTGTTCCTTTCTCATCTCTGTACTTGTTCCCTCACCCATCAGATATTGTGTATCCCACACCGGACAAATCAGCGTACGTGTTGTGAGAGCAAACCAGAAGATGAAGAGGACGGAGAGAGCACGTGCCTGCTTATGATGATGATAATTTCTGTTCGCACTACGGCGGCGTTGGCGCAACGAAAGGTTAAAGGGACACTAAAGGGCAAAGCGATTTTTCGCGTATTAGTTAAGTACAATTTCACAATCCCGAAAACACCACTTTTACCGCGACACGACGCTTGGTGAGCGAGAAAACGCGAAAAGAAAATGCGGGTGGAGACGCCACCTTGAGATTACCGCACCAAACACTGTGCCGTCATAGATTTTGAAGGCGTCTACTGAGTCCTACGTAGCTTCTAATAGGTGCATTGTCATCTGTGGGTGCCATAGACCTAGCATACGAAGTTTCAGAAATTTTCATCGAGCCAATGTCGCGAAAATACGAAAAATACATTTGGAATTTCTGACGTTATACGCGCGCATATATCGGCGCCAAATTTAAAACTAAAAATTCAACCTTGATTTTCTCCGCTAATAATGAACTTATGATAGTGAAACATATGGCATTAGAATTCTCAGAGTGCAGTTTGTCAATCTAAACCAAGTCATTGTTTCGCTTTAGTGTCCCTTTAAGCAGCTCCGCTGTTAAAACGAGCACTTAGAATTGTAAACATTGCTAGATACGGTCAACACAGCGCGCGATTATTTCCGCGAAATTTATTAATATTTTTCCGCACTGCGCAAATTCGAGAAGTAGCTCGGAGCCTACATGCTGATTACTCACACTTCATTATTTCAATTCCTTATCTCAAAAACGGCAACGTGGTGTTCCTTAAGGCCGGTTGTACCGTAGTTCTGGATAAACTGCTCAAGAAAGAGCACGGAAAAGAAAGCAAACAAAAAGGGGTAAGTATTGTCACTATTACCATTCAATGTATTACTATTGTCTTTATATTCAACAGGGTGAACAGATCTATATGTGTGCGGAGGATCGCATTTGTTCTTCGTTGCATGAGTAGATATACATACGTAGCACAAAACTCAACAGACATGTACATACATAGTTTTCATCAAGGAGGTTAAATTTAAACCGCCTTGGTTTTCATGGAACTCACGCCACGTCACCGCGGCCACATCCGCTATGTCACCGCTCATTTCCGGGTTTCCTACGTCAGTTCGAATGGAGACAGACGGGTTGGGTACCCCCTCCTCCGGCGTAGAGAAGTTCTGGAATATTATCAGGAAAGTCATCGCCGCTACCCTACACCCATGAAGGTGTTGAAGATAGCAGGCGAGCGCATCCTATTAAGACTCCAGACCAACACGATATGTCCTGCAATAATAGAACATTTTGACCCTACGATCACAGGACAGTGCCAGCACTTTGGGAAGGTGGCGGACACCTTCCATATGGTGTAGACCTGTCAAAACAACACAGCCCTTACTCCTCACCCAAACCCTACACGAGTGGAACTGGGAGGCGGCCCTGCTCGGCTGCTCAGACCTTCAGACCCGCCAGGTCTTGGTAAAGAGAGCCAGGGCGGCGGCTTCAACCAATGGGTTCCAGCATAGGGACACTACCTAATCTGCAGCGACCTCTAAAGAGGTCCCGTGCCTTTCTTTTGTTAATAAATGCTTTTCACCTCCACCATAGTTGGGCACCTTGCTGGATTCGGTTTGCAGAAGGCAAGCGCGTGTTTTACTGTACTTCACCTGGCGCGACAGCCACGCCTATTTGAGCGATGATTAGCTGTCGTGGCGGAAGCGCCAGGCATCGGCATGTTTTGTTTGCCTACTGTGATAAAATGACAGTGTGAGAGGACGCGGGTGCTCTCTGAACATTGCCGGAGTGAATTGGCTGGCTCGCATAAATAGGAAAGACTTGAAGAACTTCAGCAACCTTCACATCTGCAGTCGCCGCTTTATTCGCCTCGTGTGCGACCGATGGCGGCGCTGCGAACGGCGCTCCGGTGACGCAAGGGCGGGGATTCGGCTTTTGTCGTCTGCTACGCTCTAACTAAAACAGCAGCATTTTCGTTATAGTTCGCCTCGCGTCGCACGGCGTTCCTCGACTACTAGCTGCATTTTCTTCTTATGATATTTCTTGAGATGACTGCTAGCATTACATGAGTTTATGAAACGTTAACATTTAACATATCTTCTGTATACCGACAGCCATCGCGGTCAGGTTCATGCCACCGAGTTCGTAGCGTCGCTCACTGGGCTGGATGGCGTTGAAATAGCTTACGTGAAAGCGCGAACGCCCCCCGCCAAGTGAGTTAAAGAGAGTCTCCGCTGCTGTGAAATCGCAGCGCGATCAATTTTGCGGCTTATTCGCAAAAATCAGCTTTGTGTAAACAGACTTGAGGTGAATGAAAATTCACGCTCCACTCCCAATTGTAGTCATGTGGACTTGTGCAGACACGACAGCCGACAAAATGAAATCGATAAATTCATCGACCAGGGGGTTATTGCGGGCCACTAGCACAGATTGGGGGAGCTGGATGCAAATAAGATCGCTCGGAACGGAAACGCCAGCAGTGGTGCGCGTGGTACAGTTCGACTCTTATTATTAGAGATAGATACGTTCATGAGCCGCATTCATGTTTTCGATCGCGCAGTGCTGCCTACTCGACTGTGCGAGCCTGCCAATGGTAATGACAGGATGGCGCGCACTATATTTCTAATGCTTGGGCAACGCGATCCGCTGCAGTGTTCGCGTTTCACTTGACACCGATAGTACAGCTTCGTAAACATTAGGAAAAATCGGTGAATGTGTCCAGGAAGAGGCGAAAGAGAGCTCTTTCCCCCCCATTCTTTTGGCCCCTGTGGCTGATTATTGTGATTCTTTACCGTGCTGTTACAAGATTGAATATTTTAAGGTGGGAGCCTTAGATTCCACATAAATTGCGAAAATTGACCGTCGGCGTCCCGCGTCGCCAGCGTCAACACGAGTGATGCGAAAATTCATCACATGATCACGTCATCATGACATCCCAGACCGACAAAATTTGTGACGTCATAACGTCATGTCACATGATTACGTCATCACATGACATCGTCGCTTTGCATTGCCTCCGTGATTGGTGGGCCGATCTCGGAGGCGATGAAAAACCAGGTGATGTGTAGAAAGCTTCAATGCAAAACCACGTTACGTCCAGAAAGCATTCGGAGGGGGGACGGCGAAGGAACAATACATCGACTCAAGAAAAAGATGGCTTTCGCCTTCGAGTCAACTTAGGCAAATGCATAAGGAACTCGAGTCTCTTTAGTACAGTGATCGCACCAAGCCACATCAGGAGTCGACCGTTGAGACTGATTTACAGTATTTAATTGCAAATACATCTTTCGATGCGAAAGCTTCATATTTATCAACGTTAGTATGATTACACTAATTCTGTTCCGCATATTTTCAGACCACCGTGAACGAGTGAACAAACGTCGATTTATTAACGTAAGGGTTAAAATATGTTGAAAAAAAAAATAGAACAAAAACAAAAGAAAATCACTCCGGACAACCTATCGATATTTCATATCCCCGTCGTGCATCCCCTTTAGACTCACCCTGTTTATTTCGTGTTTCAATTTAAAATACTTACGACGCGCTTACACAGCAGCTGCTAAAAATGTGTATTTAATCAAACGTTGTTGCCGGTAACGCCACTTAATTTATTTGAATGACATCACACGTCGTTTGCCATGCTCCAAACAAATGAATTAAATCGAAGGAGCAGGCTTGGCAACCGAACACGCGCAGCACGCGGTATACATTTATTGCGCTTTAAAGCAGAAATGAAAGCTGAAGCCCGTACGCTGAAGTCAGTTATCGAAAATGGGCAGGAAAGTCATTTTGAGTTCGCCACGGCCATAGAACAGTCGCGAAAAGAAAAATTCACCATAGAAGCAGATGTACACATGGATGGCTAGCAGACGACAACGGGAGCAATCGACAAAGAACGTGCTCCTGGCGGCAACTCCGCTCGATTTCGATGGACATTTTGCTTGAACATTTAGTACAAATTGCTTTATCAGCTCGCCCAACAATATTTCAATAACTCGAGCACGATAGACAGGCCGGCAGCGTCGAGCAGCCTTCACGTAGCGAGCGCGCGCGCGAAGAGCTGCATCCGAGTCCTCTCCTTGACGTCATACGCGAGAGGGCGCCACTCCAAGATCTCGAGGCGAATAACGGGGTAGAGCTTGAATAGCCGTACTTCAATTGGACAATTGTTCTGTGAGCCGTTACGCTGCTGTCATCTTCACCGCGAGGATCCATGCCTTCAAAGGTGGCTCCCGAAGACGCTGAGGGTCGTTGACCTAGAAATGGATTAGGTTATAAAGAATCTGGATTCAGTAACGTTGGTTCGCAGTTAGATTGGAGAAGCAAGAATGAAAGAGAGTTGGTGGCACATTTGCATTTATACACGTTTCTTTTTCTGAGCATGTTGCTCGGTTGTCACTGGTGCATTTCTGCTAAACTAGTCAACCGGAGGCTTTTTTGCTTTTTTAAACATTTACGCGGGCGATTGTTCTGGACCCCGGACTATGGGTCCAAACAGTATTGTCTATTGCGCGTATGCTATGAATTAGTAAAATAATAAAAAAATTATGATAATAAAAAATTATGGAAGCGTCGCACTAGTGGTGCGAAGCTGAAGGAAGAGCGGAGCTGGACGGCCTTCTTTGTTACTATTTATTTTAAATGCGAATGCATTTCATAGTCGGGCTATGTCAGGCATCCGGCGTTGGCGTTGTGTGGCGTTGGCGTTGTGCGGCGTTGTCCGCGGAGGAGGAGGAGGATAGGTTGAGGAGGTGTGCGCGCCGGCAGGTGTTAGATGTGAAGCATCTTATGGCGAAGCTTAATCCGGTGGTGGTGGTGTGCGGCGTGACCGCCCTTACTGCGCATGCGCAAACCCTTTCAAAAAAATAAAAAACCTCCTCTCTCCCTCTCTCTCCTCTAGGCATCCCTCCCCGCGGCAACCACACCCTCACTGCTTATGCGCCTCCCCCTCCTCTCTCCCCTGCTACGCTCCCCCCCTCTCTCCTCTAGGCATCCCTGCCCGCGCCGTCCACACTCCCACTGCGCATGCGCGTCCCACCTCTCTCTCCTCTCCTACGCTCCCCCCCTCTCTTCTCTAGGCATCTCTGCCCGCAGCGTCCACACTCCCACTGCGCATGCGCGCCCCCCTCTCTCTCTCCTCTCCTACGCTCCCCCCCTCTCCCTCTCTCGACTCGCGACGCCGACACAGGCAGCGTCTGCTAGCGAGTTTGCTAGCAGACGCTGCCTGTGACTGCTAGCGTCTGCTGCTCGCTAGCAGAGCGTCTGCTAGCGAGCAACGTCTGCTAACCGACTGCTTGCGCTGCACAACCGTTCACTGGCCACCCCGTATATATGGCAATGGATCTTGACCTCCAAGGTGGTGCCGGTGGGAGATTTCTCCTGTGCGTTGTTGAACAATAAAAATTCGCAGCGTGCGCCTTAACTAAAAGCGGACTGCGAGTCTCTGTGTCCAGTCGGAGCCTTCTGTCTCTCATTGCACATTAGCAGCGATTGGTATGCTCCAGTAGGAAACACCGCTCCATCACTGCTTTCTTTACGCATCCCCAGTTTTAAATGCGAATGCATTTCTTAGTCGGGCTATGTCAGGAATCCGGCGTTGGCGTTGTCCGCGGTGGCCTCGGCAGGTGTTATAGTGAGTGGAGAGGAGGAGCGCGCTCTGGTGCGTGAGGGCGCTCGCATCGCGGGAGCTCGGCGGAGCTATATATGAAAAAAAAATTTTAAAGAATAAAAAAAAGATAAAAAAGAAGAAAAAGAACAAAGAAAATTAAGAAAAAAATTTTAAAAAAAATAAAAAAAGAAGAAAAAAAACAGAAAAAAAAAGCAGAAAAAAAAACAGGCGCTGCGCCGTGCTCCCGACCAGGCTGCAGAAATTTGGCGCTTTTTCCTTCTTCGAACCACAACCACCATATATAAATGGAGTGAAGCGCGCGCGAAATGCATTCGCATTTCCTCACGATTCCCTTCGGGGAGGTGGGGGCATTTTTTTCTCTTTCTTCTTATCTATCGCTCTGTTTCTAGTATCTCCCTTTTTGTACCTTTCTTTCTATTCCTTCCTACCTCACTATATCTATTTCTTTCTCTTTCTCGCTCCTTCTATATTTCTTTCTCTTTCTTTCTTTCTCTTTCTTTCTTTCTCCCCTTTTCCTTCTCTGTCCATGCTTTTCTGTCTTTTTATCTTTTTTATGCCTTTATTCTCTTTATTTCTCTGTCTTTCCCTCGCTCTTTCTTTCTTTTGTTTTCTCCCATCTCCATTTCTGTCTACTTTATATCTCTTTCTCTCTCTGTTTTTCACGCATTCGTTTTCGATTGACTCTCGTACCTGCTGTGCGCAGTAGTGGGGCTTGCCAAATTCCTGCGATGCATAGCCACCATGATGAGTTTTGCACGACGGAGCACAAGTTCGCGATAGGTTAAACAGGCTCTCTGTAAAGAGAATGAAGAGAGCGCCTGCCGGTTCATGATGACGACGGAGCACAAGTTACCAAAGGCTTAAACGGCCTTGTTGTTAAAGGGCCCCTCACCAGGTTTGACAATTTTGAGCTGACGAGCGCAATTCATACATTCAGCGTTCACGATCACGTCTGAAAAATTTTGCAACGCTACGCGCCGCGGAAATGGGTCAAATTTCAAGCTGAACGCTGCTTGCCCTTACTTTCGCGTGCTCGCGCGTAGAGAATGAGGGGATGACGTACACGGCGGAATGGCCCTACGCAGATGGCAGTGCTGTGACGTTGGTCGCCTACGTAGACGGCTGTGCACTGACGTCGACAGCAGTAGCACGTGACACTGCGAGAATTATTTGACACGACGTGTGTAGTTTGTGGAATTTGTTGCTTGAATAGACGAATAAAACTTGAGAGAAATAATGAGACGCACAGGGGGGAATGTCTGCATCTTTTTCATTTTTTTTTAGTGAATTGCAGCGATATGCGGGGCTAATGTGCCTCCGTTTCGCATGCGTTCGTGTCCCCGCGGTTAGCGCATTGAGGAAACGCCAGCCCTGGAAACAAAAGTGATGTCCTGGCGCGTTTGAGCACTCAATGTGCTCATTTATTCTAGCGCGTCCAAGTAAACGTAAATGCGGCACTGGCTCATGATACCGCCGCTCTCGTGCCAGTGAAAAGTGAAACGAACGCGCACCGAGGCATCCATCCCGCAGAAACAGGCAATAGACCACAAAATAACGCTGGTCAACAAAACAACGCCGCACGCGTGCTCGGGGGGCTGGGCTTCCTCGGTCACGTCATGCACACGTGACCTCGCGTGCCATGACGTGTTTCTCTCTCTCGGACGCCGGAGAAGGTAGGGAAGAGATTTGGCTTGCGAAGGCTACGCGGTCCGAGCGGCAAGGGTTGCGAGCTCGCCTCCTCGCATCATGGTTTCGCGCCGCATCAAAATATCGGTTTTCTCAGCGCCTAATGAACCGATTGAAAAAATTCTTGTGGCATAATGCTCCTCATCGGACACACAACAACTGCAAGCGTCTAACTAAAATTTGTTATGGGGCCTGGTGAGGGGCCCTTTAATAAAAAAAATGTCCCCAGTTTCGCCGCAAAGGCGAAGCAGTGAATGCGATAGCAAGAAATTGGAATGTCACACGAAGAACGACAAGCAGCTCGACAGCTGTAGCGCGCCGCTGAAGCACAAAGACGGACGCTCGACAAGAACGCGCAGGTATACGCAGTACAAGCGTGAGCGAACAACTGTCACAGTTGTTACTTCTTTGTGTTTGAGCAACGCGCTGCAAGTGTCGACAATGCAGAACCCGACACTATAGATACTTCTTTTTCTTTTAAACTGCGGCGCGTGGAGTGAGCCCCTCTGCGTCCCCCTGCCAAGTGGTGGCGTCTGACTAGTCTGACACAAGGTGTTCCCAGCGTTCTTTTTTCTTTTTTTCATTCTACATCACGAGTGGTAATAGAAAGGGGGCCACTTTTTTTTGTGCGCGTCTCAAGAGCAATTTTCAAACTGAAGGAAAATGTAGGAGCGTTACGAGATAGAAAACACGCTCGAGCTCGTCCGAGATCTGCGTACCGCCAGTGGTAAATGGTGTATATAAATAGCTTGCCGTTAATATGCTTGCGCAAGCGCGGCGCGTGGTATAGTTGTTTAAAGCGAGAGGTCACTGCTTCGAATCCCCGGTCGGGTGCTTCAAATTTTTTCTTCCGATTTATTTTTCTTTGTGCCTTTTTATATATATATATATATATATATATATATATATATATATATATATATATATATATATATATATATATATATATATATATATATATATCCTGGACATGACGGGGACAGCGATGGCAACGGCGACGGTAAAAATCCGCCGAGAGTATCCATATAATTGCTCGCAATAGGGCAACGGAGGGCTGTTTGTAAGTTTTTCAGCAACGAGATAAAAGGTAGCGCACTTTTCTGCATGCCTCGCGAATTCACAGTAAAGTTGACGCGGATCGCGCGTACCACATGCTTCTACAGAAAAAAAGAAACGAAAAGTACCTGCGCCTTTTTCTAAGCGTAAGCACATGCAAACTCCCAGGAAATCGTCCTGAGCTGCTAGCTGTTTGCACACACCTCAGTCAACACTACGGCGCGCTGTGACGGCAACTGCTTTGCTGCAATATTCTGGACAAACGCACTTGTGAAGTAATTGTGACCGTGTGAAGCCTCGTAAGCTTTCATTTGCTGTAAGGCAATGTAGCTCGTCGACAGCAATAAATAGTTGAAGAAATTAACGGGCGTCGTTGGCGGCTGTAACTCGCCGTCCGAGGTCTCATATCTTCCGATGCACAACTTGGACTGTTTTACAGCGAAAGCGGTTATGAGATCACAACAACGGCCGTTGTTGTGATCTCATAAGACCGAACAGGGAACGAACCTGCGACCTTCGAAGGTCGCAGCTGTGGTCCCTGCCAGCGGCAAGTTATGTTTTCGTCCACGTTACTTTCTTCACAATTACATCATAATTACTACCAACAATATCCCCTCTGCTTTCCTTGGCTTTCTTGTCTGTTAGTTCTAATTTATACTTGCCGGTACTCAAGTCCAGCCGGATTCCACGCGTGAACGTCCTGGAGGCAGAATATCCAGCGACGCGGAAGATTCGACAATGGATATTGTGGGCCTCATCGCTCTTGGCACATTCAGGTGCATTGCTCATTAAGACATGGTTGTATGTTCCGCATACAGAAGAAATCAGATAACTCGCGCGACGCCTGGGAAGGCGAGATTATCCGCAACGCCAGCCTGTAGACCCGACGCTGCAGGCGGTGAAAAGAGCTGAAGAGGTGGCTGTCAGACACCGCCTGACCGTGGACTCTCCTTGGAAAAATAATTTTCACTAAATGAAGCGGTACCTGTCTAGCTCTCTCAAATCAGCTTCTCAAAAGGGTGATGATAGTACAGTGCGGGTTTGACGAAGAGGTCGATGCTGTTGTGGCGAATACGACTTTAAATTCTTACTTGTATTCTTATAATAGTTATGATTTACCATGAGAAAGTAGGACTAGTTTTTTAAAAATTCATTGTTCTAATTTCTATTTGTAGTAACGATTAAGTGCCTTATTTGAATGTTCAGACAAACAGTTATTGCACTGTTTCCTCCTTACATAAGTATTTTTTTCTGTTTATTAATAATCAATACTAAAAATACTAAAAAAATCATGAAATCAATTCTTGGCCAGTCCCTCAGTGTGGGTATGTGCCATGGTAGAGGGCACAACAACAACGGTGCCCATTTTATAAAGAAACCAAGTGCACCACCGTAATACTTGTATTTTTGTTTGTCTACAAATTATTTTCCTTGCATGTTTCCGTTTTTCTTTTCTTTCTTTTTTTTACAAATTCTGCTGCCGCACGATTCATGGCCGATCACCCGTAGTGGGTTGGGCCATACCGCTAGGGACCAACCAACCCCGCGGAGCTTCGCCGAGACTCCGGCGGCATGGCCGCGAGGTCTCCAAGCCCGCCGGCCGTCAGAGCCACCACCTCCAAGCAGTTCCTCGCGCTCGCCGGCTACATCTTGGGGCGCGAGATCGGCCAGGGCACCTACTCAAAAGTCAGGTGAGCCATGTGCTGACGGCGGACAGCAGTAGAAGTGATTACGGGATATGTGAAACACACACGAGGACGGTTATTTCAGGGCGTACATTCCATATTGTGAGTTGTGTCGTCTCTGGTTCTGTACATTGATCGGCCGTTATTCGGCGCACGTTTCTGATCTAGTTGGCGCGTGGCGTTAGATACAGAACGTGATGTAAGGAACTGCAACATTTCGTCCGCAAGCAGTGAATACCGCTGAACTTGAATGGACTATTTCGATTTGATATACTACATAACTGACTTGCGAAGGCTTCATATTTCCGGCATAGCACAGGTCGTTTATAGATACGCGACTCTGTGAAATGATATCCTCAAGTGACAGCCGCTTTATTCTCACGCGGAACAGTCTCCAATGATAGGAGTTATTTTATGATCTAATTAATCTGCTACAACTAGCGTGGGAACATTGCTTAATGGCGGTCATTTGTAGGCTAATGTGTTTAGTTGCACACCTGCATACCTGCTCACAGTGAAATAAATTGTTCAGTCCTTTGTCGCAGACTTGCGCAAAGCTTTTTTCCCTATATATACTGGAACTATTGT
>JALIZH010017676.1:0-12041 GCA_030522465.1 Rhipicephalus appendiculatus
ACTCTGTTCAACTGGATGATCCCTAACCCCCACAGATTTTGAAGGGAGCCAGACATGAAAATTAGGGAATCCCCCTTGTAGGCGAACTACCTGTTTTATCCATTTTTTTTAAAGCAAACTATCTAATCTAGCCGACTCTGACGAGACCTCAAGATTACGGTGCTTACGCTTCAAAGTTCGCATTATTGCCTGTAAGATGAGTAAATTAGAGGAAGTACTACAGTCCTCAGCAAAGCCAGATTGATATTTGTGGAAGTGGTTAGTGGCACTTAGCCTGCAGAGCAAAAGCTTCGTGAAAACTCGGAAATCAACCGGAGGAACAGAGCTGGGGCGGAAGTCACCAGGACCTTCGGAGTTAGCTTTCATAGGAATAAAGACGATTCTGCTCTTTTTCATTTCAAGTTGAACAAGACCAAATGCTAGCCAGTTATTGAAGATATGTTTAACACACTAGCAGGTATTTTTAATAACTCCGTTACGGATATCTTATCCGGACCTGGGGCTGACTTTGAAGAGAGAAGGCGTATAGCTACGGCTACCTTACCTTCGAAAAACAAAGCTTCATCAACATTCTTGTCCAATGCCTGCATAACCTTTTCCGAAAAAGTTTCTTCCTTCATAAACACGAAAGACCCTTCCTTATCCGCTGTTAGGGGCCGGATTCCTTTCGCAACCAAGCCGTTCACCAAGGACGCCAACCGCACACGTGAATGAGCCGGTTCCCGCGCCGAAGCCAAAACAGCGGCAGCCTCACCAATACAACGTGTGCGTTCATTTTCAGTCACCTTAGCAGAAACGGAACGTGCCATCGCCAAACGATCCGCCGCCCCAAGGCGAGGTTCAAGGCAGAATTGATGCCCCAAGCCTAAAACACCCCTGTGCCCATCATCCAGCCCGCACTCGCCTACTGTCACCACTTTTCCTCGAGGGGGCTCTTTTCACTTTCGGCAAGGACGGCCGCACGACGTTCCACGGGAATTCTGTGATGCGATGCCTAGTGCAGGACCATTCCTTGTACATGCGACTCACCTTCCCGTGTCCGTAGACGCCACAGGAAACCCGTAGACAATCGTCATAAAGTCTCGCCTGCCGCCACCATTCAGACCCGAGAATCTTGCAAATCCGCCTGGAGTGACTGGGAGAAGGCTGAATCCATCCACACGCAGCCTGGACGTACCGCAGAACACAGTTGCCGTTTGACATGCTATGTGGCAGACCGAGCACGGCACACGCACACAGCATACAAAGCCACCAAAACAGCGCGATTCGTGAAAGCTACGGTTGAACATTGAAAAGAGCCCAGCGAACCATTAATATAACTTAAAAGAGCGGACTGTTGGGCGAGTTTGTAATTCTCGAACCATCGCAATGCCTCCATGTGGGTCGCTGGCCCCAGATGGCCAGACATTTCGCTCAAAAACACAGCACCAGCTCTGCCGGCCAGACGCGGGATGGAGGCGGGCATGCTGTCGGAACGTGGTACACTCAGGGTGCCTAGCAGGAAGTCGACGGCGGAGGACCGACGCAGTTTGTAGCGCCCCTCGACCTGCAGCAGCTTGTGGTAGAACCAAGGGGCGTGGTGTCGCAGCATCTTCCCAAACTATTCCGCTTTACCGCGGCCAGGTTAGAAATTGCCGTGATAGTCTCGATTGACTCCCGTTCGCTTCCGTACAGCCGGGCAACCTCGTTGCGACATTGGAACACCTCTTGCTCGAGTGCCTGGTAGGCGCCTAGTTCAACCGTCCGATGGGCGGCACGCAGCACAAGACGAGAAACACCGCAGAGGCAGGTTGGGCGGCGGTGGGCCTGAACACTGGGAGGCCACAATCTTGCGTGCAGCCAATTCGGCGCGGCGCACGCGGCGGGTAGTTCCAGCCAGCTCAATCATGTCGTCTGTCGCTATCTTTTCGCGCACCTCTCGGTCGGCGAGCGATGTGGCCTCACCCGGGGAGATCGATATGCTCAGGCTTGTGTACTTCTCTCTCTGCTGCTCGGCCCTGGAAACCGGTCTGGTTCAGCACCGCCACGGCGATCGGCAGACGCCAACTCCACACCGAGACGTGCGACTGACCGCGCCATGGTCGCAGGCCAAGGTCTCCCAGTGCGGTAGGGATGGAAAGCAGTCGGAAGTCGAGCCGCATGTTCGACATCATGCGAAACATCACATTGGTCGGCAAAGCCGAGCAAGTCCGCAGGGTCGCGAAGACGGCGTGCCAACACAGAAAATACCTTGTCAACGCGGATCAAGGATGCGTCGCCGCAGGGGGGGACGGGCACTCCACAGCTTACGCTGCTCAAGCAGAGGGATGGTGCGGCAGGGATACGCATGAGCTCGGATCACCCGTCTCCACGCGCAAGAACTCAGTGCGGCCGCAACACAGCGTGAATTCGCTTTCATTCGCCTCAACTCCAAGTGCGTCGTAGCCCAACTTCACCGCGAGGACGTCAAGGTAGTGGTCAGACACGACCTGCGTATCGTCTCCTCGGACAATCTGCCACGTATCCATATTGCGGGACAAGGTGCGGAACTGGTCAGCCATGTCGCGGGAGGTCTCGCCAAGTACGGAATTCCATCCGCTGCCGACCGCGGAGGTTGAGCGCAGGCCATACATTAAGCCGCCGGTCACGGGAAAGGTGACAGGAGCGCAAATGCCCGGTGGTGTGGAGAGGGTGGCGTGTCGGAAGCCGTGTTCTAGGAGCTTCTCGAACAGGATTACGTCGTCGCGCTGGGGGGGGGGGGGGGGGGCGGGGGCACTCTCGAGGGCACGGTCGAAGGTTATGGATTGAAAGGTGACGACCTCATCCGTGGTTGGCTGATGGTCGAACCTTGCGAAGTCGTACGGTAAGGCGTAGGCCCCGGAGGCCATCCGTACGAACGTTCGCTCAGTCCGCCGCAGCTCTTCGCCCACGCTTTCCTCGAGTGTGTTCCCAGGCCACGACAGGTAGGCGCTACCCGAAACGCTGTACAGGTAACCATGTTGTAGGTACACTTCCAAGGGCGCTTGAGACGGGCAGGCGTACCTTCCCAAATTCACCCTTCACGAGCGCTTTATTTTCTTGGGAGTCGTGCTCACGCACACTCGTCACCAGGTCTGCGAATAGAAACACATCCAACGCCAAGTTCTTCCGCGCTTTGAAGTGACCATGACGATGGAGGATGACCCCGACCGCTCCCACTCATAGGACATCAGCCACTCTTCGAACGGCCTGTTGGCGCATACCCTGCCGGGCTTGTAGCGTATAAGGTTGTGGATGCGGTCTAAGATCCCCTCAGAGTCAAGGTCACTGTCCAGCACCAGGCCCTGTGCGCGCTGACCGTCCGAGGCTAACTCTTCCGTCTCCTTGGTGGGGTCCCAGCCTGTCACAGGGGGGCACATGGCGCCGAACAGAGACGCGCACTCGTAGAGGCAAACGCGGTCGTCGTCGGACAGGGTGTTTTTGGTCTTCTTCATTGTGTCCGAGTCCGACAGCGTTTTGCAACTGGTGCGAAAACGTTCGGAGTCGCCCTCGAAGACGCGTGACGCTTGCAAGCCCTCCCACCACAGGGAACCGAAGCAGAATACTGCTGTGGGGAGATTACACGTCAATATGTAATCGAAACCGCGGCATAGTTGCCGGACCTGGAACAGACGGTCTCGCCGTGACGTCTTCAAGCCATAGGTCGACATATCCGCCATTCGAAGGTTTCTTATCCCCAGATCTGCTTCGTTGCGGGGTGGGAATAGCTGCTGGGCTAGCGTGTCGTCCTCAGGAGAGCCTATCCGTGCTAGTATTCTTTGGGAGATTAAGCGCTGCTTTGGTAGCCATGCGGATTAGAGCATTGATTTTGTCTTTATCCGTGCAGGATAGGGTCAAGTAAGGAGAGGCATATAGAATGCGACTAAGCAGAAAGGCATGTAGCACCTGAGGTTGTCCGCTTCGTCTCCCAAAGAATACTAGCACGGATAGGCTCCTAAAACTGGGAACGCATAACACAATACAAGAACTGATAGATGCACATAAACAATCGCAGTACCTTCGCCTGGCTGGGTCCGAAACAGGGCGGCATATACTCGATTCACTTGGAATCCGTATACCGGCACATGCTACAGAATTAGTCTCACTCCCTCGTGATATGCGCGCCGCGCTTGTCATAAAACCTCTCCCCAGGAACGTTCACCCAGAATATCACCAATCCCGCCGCGTCGCGCGAGCAGTTACTCTCCATAAGGCATATGGCACTCTAGACGATGTGCGCTGGGTAGATGCCGCGTGTGGTCCTGACCGTTCGGTAGCTGTAGCTTATCATCCTGCAGCCCCCCCCCACTCACCCACTTCTTCGACCCCCCCCTGTACACCGGAGGAAGCAGAGGAAGCTGCTATTGCGTCAGCGATCGCTAAAACCAACGTCACTTACGTACTTAGCGATTCAAAACCCCCCGGCAGAGGCAACACACCCCTTTGGCCCCTGTTTCACGTAGACGGCACCCCTGGGCTGACCCACCCAGGGGAAATCGGCAGTCGCCTTTTCCTGTCTCTCTCTCTGCCCTCATCTTCGTCTTTATCTCTCACTTTCTATCTTTCCTGTCATCTTCTCTTTTCACTTTACTTCCTAGTTTTTCCTGGCGGCGAGGGTTAACCCTGTGTAGTTATTCAACCTCAGATAGCTATATTAGGTTATAGCGGCGATGCATGGCTGGCGTCTCCAAGTGTTCAGTATTCAACCTTGTAGCGTCCCCTTGTTGGGCTCGGTGGTGGGTGGCCACCATCGCCGCCGAATTCTAATCAACTATATGGCAAACTCCTTTCCTCCGCTCCCTGATCGCCGCCAGAAAAGGTGGCGCACCGATGACTACACTTTTGCCCTACCCAAAGAATCGTTTCCAAAATACCACGTAATACACAGCCAGCATGAAACAAAAACTGTCCGAACAATCTCACCGTTCCTCGTGTCGAAATCTCACGGAGGCGATCGGCCGAGGTTACAAAGTAACAAAGATGGGAAGCGGCGATCTTCTGGAAGTTCGTGACAAGCTCCAGTACGAGAAACTGTCAAAACTTGTAGCTTTTGGGGACATCCCAGTATCAGTAGGCCCACATAGGTCGATGAACACAGTGCGCGGCGTCATCTCTGACGATGACCTTCTCGAACTCAGTGAAAGTGAACTCCTTGAAGGATGGCAAGACCAGAACGTTGTCAAAGTACAAAGAATCACGATAAGACGAAACGACAAACAAATCCCAACTAAGCACATAATCATTACATTTGGAACCAGCAATCTCCCTGAATCGATCGAAACCGGCTACTGTAACCTTCGTGTGAGACCAAATATACCGAATCCACGTCGTTGCTTCAAGTGTCAGCGCTTTGGACATGGGTCGCAAAGCTGCAGAGGGCGTGCCACCTGCGCTAAATGTGCATCCAATGAGCATCGGTCGGACGATTGCAACTCTGCCGCCCGTTGTGCGAACTGCGAAGGGGACCACCCCGCCTACTCACGATCATGCCCCTCGTGGAAGAAAGAAAAAGAAATAATAGAACTGAAAGTAAAATACAACTTGTCCTTTCAAGAGGCGCGCAAGCGTTATGCTCCACATAACCAGCCCTCTTCTTCCTTCGCAGATGTGACGCGCCGGGGCGCCGCGCCACGTCTTTTCGCGCCCGCGAGTGTCACACCGAGTGTGACCGCGGTCGCGCCACCAGCGCCCCCCGGCTGGAGTAGCCTGTGCTGCTCCGCCTCCTTCCAAACAGGGCCAGCAGACTCCCGAGTCTGCCGGACCCCGGGCCGCCGTGAACGTGCCTGCCGAGCAGGCACCATCCGCCACCTCACAAGAGGTGATGGACACAAGTCACTCTCCTCCGGCGACTGAGACGCCGAAGGACAGGCGCAGCTCTTTGGAGCGCGCCAAAAACAAAAAACCCCGCATTACAGGCCCCCAAAAGGCCCTGTAACCTAAGGCAACACTTTTGTACACACAGCACCACACTACATTAAAATGGAGACACAAATTCTACAGTGGAACGTCAGAGGACTACTCAGAAACCTCGACGATGTCCAAGAACTTCTACACGAACAGTC
The DNA here is from genome assembly GCA_030522465.1 of Rhipicephalus appendiculatus. Classification (NCBI taxonomy): domain Eukaryota; kingdom Metazoa; phylum Arthropoda; class Arachnida; order Ixodida; family Ixodidae; genus Rhipicephalus; species Rhipicephalus appendiculatus. Next base: position 6,060 of record JALIZH010017676.1, read on the forward strand.
ACCAAAAGTGCTGTGTGTACAAGCAACACACTTAAAATCCAAAAACACGAACTTTCTACGCAGTTACGTTATTTTCAGAAAGGACCGGGATGATGCTGTAGCGTCATCTGGCGGTGTGGCCGTTATAGTTGATCAAGGAATAGCATGCAGACATTTACCACTCCAAACGTCCCTTGAGGCAGTGGCTGTTCGAGCGGTTCTTTTGAATAAGCTCGTCACCATTTGCTCTCTATACATACCCCCCACACTACAAACTCCAAAAACTTGAATTCCAGTCCTTAATAGATCAACTTCCAGAGCCTTATCTCGTCCTTGGAGACTTGAATGCACACAGCAGTCTATGGGGTGACCCTCGCTGTGATGCGCGAGGTCGTCTAGTTGAACATTTCCTTTTCTCCTCCGGTGCATGTCTTTTGAATCGGAAGGAGCCAACATATTATAGTCTCGCTAACAACTCTTATTCGTCCATAGATCTAAGCATTGCATCTCCGTCGCTTCTACCCCTACTCACATGAAAAGTCATCAACAATCCTTACGGAAGCGACCACTTTGCCCTAGTACTGAGCACACCTATATTGAATGAATGTCCTCCACAAGTTCCCAAATGGCACACGGACAAAGACGATTGGGAACAGTTTCAAAGAGTTACTCGCTTAAGTTGGAGTGACATGTCTGGCTTAAGCATAGATGCAGCCGTAGAGTATTTTACAGCCTTTCTGGTAGATGCTGCAACTAAATGTATCCCACAATCAACTGGACTGCCCGGCAAGCGACGTGTCCCTTGGTGGAACAATGAATGTAGAAACGCCCGAAAAAAGCAAAACAAGGTATGGAGGTTGCTTCGGAACTCACCGACAGCCGAGAATCTTGAGACTTTTAAAAACGTTAAGTCTCAAGGCAGATGAACGCGCAGACAGGCTAGAAGGGAGAGCTGGCAGAAATGTTTATCCGGAATAAATTCATATACACAAGAGGCGAGAGTCTGGAACATGGTTGGTAAGGTAGCAGGACGACAAGCACATTCACTTCCTTTAGTAACTACACAGGGCGACAGCTTGGAAGACCAGGCGACCTTCCTCGGCGCGCATTTCGAACAGGTCTCCAGCTCCTCGCACTATACTGCAACTTTCCAACAATACAAAACAAGAATCGAAAAACAAACTAGAGCGCAAATCCACAAAACACGAGCCACACAATGAACCTTTCGTCTTAGCCGAGCTACAGGCATCGCTAAACTGCTGCAATGATTCCGCCCCAGGCTCTGATCGTGTAGTATATGAAATGTTAAAACATCTGCCTTCTGAAACTCAAAAGTCCCTTCTTTCCCTGTATAATGCTGTTTGGTTTTCCGGTGAGATCCCGTCTGCCTGGAAGGAAGCTATAGTTATTCCGATTCTGAAGCAAGGCAAGGATCCATCCTCCGTTACCAGTTACAGGCCCATCGCACTAACAAGCTGCCTTTGTAAACTTTTTGAAAAGATGGTAAACCGACGACTAATACACTTCCTTGAAACAAACAACCTACTGGACCCCTACCAGTGCGGATTTCGCGAGGGCAGATCCACCAATGACCACCTATTACGTATCGAGGCACAAATCCGTGACGCTTTTGTCCATAACCAATTTTTTCTTTCCGTGTTCCTCGATATAGAAAAAGCTTATGACACTACATGGCGCTTTGGTATACTGCGAGACCTCGCACATTTAGGTGTGCGGGGCAGAATGTTAACCGTAATCGAAAGTTACCTGTCCAATCGGACATTCCGTGTTCGAGTCGGCACTGATCTGTCTCAAACATTCGTCCAAGAAACAGGAGTGCCGCAAGGTGGTGTATTGAGCTGTACACTATTTATTGTCAAAATGAATTCCTTGCGCCTATCCATCCCCCCGCAATATGTTTTATTGCACATACGTCGACGATGTTCAGCTCGGTTTCAAATCGTGGAACCTTTCCATTTGTGAACGGCAGGTTCAGTTAGGCTTGAATAAGGTATCTAAATGGGCAGACGAAAATGGGTTTAAACTCAACCCACAAAAGAGCACTTGTGTCCTATTCTCCAGAAAAAGAGGCATTCACCCTGATCCGGACATTGACCTGCATGGCCAATGTCTGTCTGTAAAAACTGAGCATAAGTTCCTGGGTGTAATATTAGACACCAAACTAACTTTTATACCGCACATCAAGTATCTAAAAAACAAGTGCTTAAAAACCATGAATATTCTGAAAGTCTTGTCACGCACTACATGGGGTAGTGACAAAAAGTGTCTGATGAACCTATATAAAAGCCTCATACGCACGCGCCTGGATTACGGGGCGATAATCTACCAGTCTGCGACTCCAACTGCACTAAAGATGCTTGACCCTGTTCACCATCTAGGGATTCGTCTTTCCACGGGTGCTTTTCGCACTAGCCCCGTGGAAAGCCTCTACGTTGAATCGAACGAGTGGTCGCTCCACCTGCAGAGAACCTACATGTCCTTCCTATATTACTTCAAAGTGAACGCAGACAAGGAACACCCATCACATTCTACAGTCAATGATACGTCCAGCTCTGCCCTATTTGAAAACCGGCCTTCGTTCAGACAGCCCTACTCACTTCATGTGAGGGGCCTAGCTGAGGAAACGGGTGTGCCACTTGAACACCGTTTGATGGCTCCCGCAGCGTATCTGCCGCCGTGGGAGTGGCAGACTATAGATTGCGATGTATCTTTCTTAGAGGTTACGAAGCACGCGCCCATAGTACATATCCGTACATACTTCCTTGAACTGCAACACAAATACACATGTCCTGAATTCTTTACTGATGCCTCAAAGTCTTACACTTCTGTGTCGTACGCAGCGGTCGGTCCATCCTTTTCGGATGCCGGCGTTCTGCATCCTGATACAAGCATCTTCACCGCTGAAGCTTATGCGATACTTGTGGCTGTTAAACACATTAAGCAACTAAAACTACAAAAGGCAGTAATTTACACAGATTCCCTAAGCGTAGTAAAAGGTCTCAAAACACTTAAAAAACAAAAGAACCCGGTCCTTGTCTCTCTTTACTCATCTTTATGCACAGTCTACACATTCAAACAGCATGTCGTAGTGTGCTGGGTGCCAGGGCACCGCGAGATCCAAGGCAACGTGATTGCAGACCAGCTGGCCGCATCCGCCCACGAGAACACCGCCGATACGTCCATGCCCGTCCCTGTGCTTGACTTAAAATCTTTTCTCAAACGAAAACTTAGAGCTTATTGGCAGATCACATGGGACAGGCACACACAAAATAAATTACACATTATCAAGCCGCTCCTCGCTAAGTGGCCGCAAGTATCAAAGTCACGCCGCACAGAAGTTACACTTACAAGGCTAAGAACAGGACATACACACAGTACACACTCATATCTTTTGTCCGGTGGCGATCCACCTCTGTGTGATAAATGTGGTGAACCACTCACTGTCATTCACATTCTCATCCAATGCAGTAGTGGATTAGATTCTATTAGAAAGAAACATTTTCCATTAATTTACCGTGAACAAATTCCACTGCATCCTCGGATGTTCATAGGCAAAGAACCAATTTTTAAGTATGAGGCATTGTTTGCGTTTTTAAATGATATTCATAACTTTCACGTCATATATCAAGGAAATCCGTAGCACGACCTCTCAACAGAGGTTGTTGCTGCGGTAGCTACTCTCAGAAGTACCTGCTTCCCAGCCTTTGGCCTCAAAGGCCTTGAGGAGGAATTCGTGCTCTTTTCCGATCGCTTACTTGTATATACCATGGTCATTTATAATTCATCCCACACCCATAGATCACATCACATATCACTGCCATAATTTTATACCCTATACACACCTTTTACGCTTGTTTACAGCGCGTGATTTTAGGCCTCTATACAGCCGTAATACACCCTGTCATCGCAATCATTGGTCACCGTTTACATCGCATAAATGACATGGCGCTCTTTGGCCACTCATGGCCCTTGCGCCACGAAGCCCCACTAATCATCATCAGCGATTCAAAAACCGCCATTCTTAACTTTGCCCGTGGTCGCGTCCATCCTCCCGCGTGGCAGATATTGAGGGTGTGTACCATAAACCCTGATAGGCTTATTGAACTCGTGTGGGTGCCGGCTCACTCTGGCAATCCCGGAAATGAGGCTGCCGATAATATAGCCCGAGGACTTATTATCCGGGCAAATGGCGACCCCAGCCGGGATTTCTCGAGAGAGCGGGCACACACGTTCGCTGAAATCACCCAACAAGCACGCCTTGCCCGTCGTCTCTACCCCCCTCCCCACCCCCCGCCTTTCCCACTCTCAACAGATCATCTGGAGGCGACTCCAGACCAGAACTCTTCCCACTCCTCAAGTCCTATCCCACTTCCGCCCCATTTCTCCGGAGTGCACTCTCTGCGGAGAGTCGCCCGCTACCCTAGACCACATTCTCTTTGGCTGCCCTGCCGATCCTCCCCCGCAGGAGCAGCCCGCCATCAGGACCTGGGAGGAATGGGAGGCCCTCCTTGCGTCGCAGGATCTGGACGCACAGCTTCGCTGTGTGAACCGGGGTGCCAGTGCCCTGGCCCTACGTGGTCTGGACACATACGCGCATTGTGATGGCCGTGCGGTGGCCCAGGGCCCGTAAAGGACCCAAACTCACTCGCCCAATAAAGTTTTTTCCTCCTCCTCCTCCTCAGGAGAGGCGAGCAGCTGAGCAATGTCGTCGTCGGTAGGTGTTGTGGGTTTGGCGCCGCTGTAGGGGGGACTTCTTCCGCACCATTTGGGTATTGTCAGCCAGCGTCAACACCTCTTCCCACTCGTCCGGGAGCAGTGTGGTGTTTGCTCGAAACGGCTTTGAGACATCCGGGCGGAGTCTTGCGCCAAAGACCTCCGCCACCGTACACACACACCAAAAACACTGGGCCATACTTAGTCACGTAAAGACAATTAAATACAAATATTGCAAAATAGTTCTGCACAGTCACAAGCACACACCATGGCGGCGCACTGGTACACTAGGTCCTTAGCCTTCTCGTCGAGAGGCACGGATGTGAAGGCTGTCAGGCAATCTTCTTGGGCTGCCTGGGTCAACCAAGGTGGCGGGGGGGGGGGGGGGCGACCTCCTGGGTTTCTGGGTGACGTAACCCCGCGCCGCCCGGGCCACGAGCTAGCTCTCGGAGTTCTTGCCCGAGGGCTCTGGATCGTCCTGCTCCAAACGCGCCCCCCCCCCTCCCACGTTTTCCGACTTGGTCTTAAGCTTGCCGAGTCGAGCTTTTGCCGCGTTTGTCTTGAAAGGCTTCGGGATGGCTGGCTGGAGAACGACGGTGAACACGACGCCGCTCACAGCTGTACCGCACGGCCCCTTGACCAATCTCCTACCACTTGTCGGGGTTATCCATCGGTTGCTGAAGAGTCAGCACCTTGTGCGTCTGGCGGTCCATTCACCCATTCCATATTGTGGCGAAAAATGGGTAGCGAGTGCTCTCGGTGTAAAACTTGGTCGGTGGGCCAGCCCACGAGTCTTCACCTCAGAGCGATGGGAGCCCAACCCACTGGCGGGGCACCGTGCACGGGGTTTTCCGTCGCGAAAGCCCTTCAGTTCATATGCGTCAAAGCAGTGGACGAGTCTGCTTAACCACATAGAATGGTCTCGCACGTCGACGATGTCGTCGTTGTTTACGTCAAATAATTTGCTGGTATCAGTCCAGATGAAAGGCCCCGGCCGCGTTGTTGGGTGGGCAGGCCACTGGATCACTCTCAACACCATAGATGTCAGAGTTGCCTTCACTGGTATAGGTCACCTTGAACGGCTAGAACGCCTTGGGCACTTCTCCCGAGATGCTTGTACATATATATGTCGATCAAGGGAGTGGGGCATACTTTGTCCAGCGGGGTCACTGTCGCTAGGTTGTACACTTGTGGTTGCCACATGCGGGGCCGCTTCAGCCGCTTCAACACACACACACCGGTGGCCGTGTACAGCAACCTCCCACCGAT
>JALIZH010017677.1:0-37027 GCA_030522465.1 Rhipicephalus appendiculatus
AGCATCTTGCTACTTTCGAAGCGTAGACAACTGCAATTTGCCGATACTGAGGATCCTTTATGTTTGTTCATATTGTGGCTCAATCCTGCCAGCTTCATGGCCTTGCCATGCGTGATATGCACCCTCGATGAAATACGACAAGTGTTATCGCTCACAGATTGCTTCGGAATTTATAATTATTATTATTATTATTATTATTATTATTATTATTATTATTATTATTATTATTATTATTGCGGTGGATGTCGTGCTTTGTACGCAAATACGCACGTCGCCATGCAGGGTTGCGTAAGCCCATAGGTACCTCGAAAAGCTACGTTATAGGGGCCCCCTTTTCTTAAATTTGTCTAATGGGAGCTGTGGCGGATAAATTCTTGAAACGCGGTAAGGAGCCGGACAGGTAATACAGGTGTGCTCGTGCGAGTACATCTTAACATCGCGCGAGTACATCGTGCTCGGCGGTGTACTTCATGCGAGCGCACTGCCGAGCAACCAATACGTTTGCGTTAGATTGAGTTGCTTCTAACCGTCGCGTATAGCAATATGTGACAACGGACACCATACCTTTGCGCAATTAGGCCGAGATATGTAGGCGACGCAAAATGTCATTTTAGAAGTGTTGCACTTCTAAAATGTCGCTTATATGCTTTATCCGATTATTTCTAGGTCAGGTTTAGGTGAATGTCGTGTGTAACACTTGCCTCTCCCGCTGGTTCAGAAGTGAACTTTTCTCACTTCCATTTCCAATGCATGGAAATACGGGTAGATGCGTTGAACATTGATGCACAAAGTCCTAGAGCTCAAAGTTGTATCACGACAAATCGAAGATTTTCTCGAACGCGTACTTCGATGCATCATAAATACAACTGATCACCAAGCATTCATAATCAGCAAGATACGTGCCAATCGCTTTCATCATGTTTTATTATCACATCTGTTGTACCAAGCATGCACCCAGCACGTATGCCACCATCCAACCACTGTTCCCACCGTGTCTCCCACCAAACAAGAAGTGTCCCTGCATCCATCCAGCACACCCATCACATATCCCGGCACCCACCATCCGTGTGTATCTACCACGCACCCATTATACCCACCGAGGGTCCACCAACCCACCTACTATCCCAGCATCCACCCGGCGTACCCACCAAGTGTCCCACGATGCCCACCATTATTCCCAGCATGTACACCACATTTCCCGTCATACCACCAGAATTTCCAGCAATCCCACCATAATTTTTTTGGTGGGCAATGCTGGGATTTTCAATAGGGACAGCAATTAACCCTCGGCCATCAGTCCCCAGCGGCTGCGAAACAACTGACCAAGGCGGCGGCCAGACCTGCGACGCAGCGGAAGGTGCTAAGAGTATCTGGGTCCAGACAGGCCACCATTGGAATCTGAACTGGCAGCGCTTTACGCTAGAACTTTATCTAGTGAGACAAGACTACCTGTGCTTTTCGAGGAAGTAGCGGTTGTTAAACGGGGGTCAGGAATGACAAAGTGAATGAAAGATGAGCCGCAAGAAGCATTTGTAAACAGCTGAAGAATGTCATGGCTGGAATTAAAGAGAATGAGGGAGATCAGAGAAGAGGGCGTGGCGACGCCATATTGGAGAAAGGGAGCGCGTGCAGTGAAGCACAGAGGAGCCAGCAGGCAGCGTTCTAGAAGCCGGCAGCTGCGGATGTTCTCGCTGTGTCTCCGCCCCAGTCTCCCGTCCGTGCACCCGCCTCGGCGAACAGCTCCCGGAGCTACCCCTCATCCTGGGCTGCTGTGCCTCCCACCCGAGCACCTGCCTCGGCGAGTAGCTCTCGGAACTACTGTTGCAAAGACTGCGTCAGCCTTTACATGACGACGGAGAACGGATACGTCGTGTTCGTGTTCCGGCCGCCCGTCTGCTCCGCCAAAGGCTCATGGGCCAGAGTGGGCTTGGCGGGCCAGGGGTGCCTGCCGGCACGAGTTTCATGCTGCCAGAGGTGAACGACGACCGAGCACCTCGCCTCGTGTGCATCAGCGGAGACACCAAAACGACGGTCTCGTGTCAGTGCGTTCGATGGCACTGTAAGCGGCCGACACTTTTCCTCCGTCCTTCACGTAGACGGTACAGGATGCCATGCGATCAGCGAGGCGTGTCGAACTGGGTAGTTGTAGGACTTGTTGATTTTGTTGCTGATACTTATGCATTTCTATTCTTCTGCGTATTTCTTTAAAGATCTTGGTATGAAATAACGGTTGTATTTCTGTCCCACCCCTTCCCGCCTCAGGAGGAAGGTATATAACATATACCTTCAAGAGGAAGGTATTTAACACCTGCATCGTACCGGTACTTACCTACGGTGCAGAAACCTGGAGACTTACAAAGAGGGTTGAAATAAAATGGAGGACGATGCAGCGAGCAATGGAAATGCAAATGAAAGGTGTAACCTTAAGAGACAGGAACAGAGAAGAGTAGCGTCACCAACGCTTTTTTTAACAGCACCGCTGTTCAAAAAGCATTGATGACGGAAAGTCTGACCCATAAACATATTCATTATAGGAGCTAGAACATTCTATAGAAAATGTTAATATTCTGGCGTTTTGCAAGAGAAACTACGGTGTTATTACGAGATGCGCCGTTCATAATGGGAGAATGGCTTATTACTGCCCCCTGAGGTATTTAGACGTGCACCAAAAAGCTCATATGAGCTGCTTCTTTGTAAATTAGCCCCCATGCCAATGCGGCCGCGGTGCCCGGGAATTGAACTCGCGTGCTCGAATTGAACAACTCGACACAGTAGCGTTCTATAGCTAGAAAAAATTGAGGGACCCTTAAGCTTCGCCTTTCAGGAGTTGAATGCAATAGCGATATCCTGTCCCTAGTACGTACTTCAATCACTTAGTGCATACTATGTAATGGGCAGCATGCTTTAAACCACGAGCAGTTATGAGCGGGAAATGTTTTCGAACTTCCTATGCACCTACTACGTGGTCTTAAGGGAATACGCACAGTAACGTGTGTGCCTTTTGTAATGCGTGGCCGCCTTTGAACCACGATGTCATTATGATATTCACATGCTCTGACGCCCGATGGCAATGTGCGCTTGTACCACGCAATATTGGTGCGATATTACATGTTGTATTGTGACGCCTGTATACAGGACGCGTGTGTTTGTAAAGCGTGCAAGTTATTTTCACTGCATTTCCAAGCAGAGGAAGTCATTGTTAATGTAATTCCGAGCAGAAGCATGGCTGTGTGGTAGAACACCTGCTTCCACGCAGAAGGCCTGGGTTCGATCCTCACTCTCGCTCGGAAATTTTTATTAATTATTTTATTTGCATCTTTCTCAATTTTTCGGTCACGGACAAGATGATTTTTCGCTCACAACCAACGACGCCGACACCGTCGCCGGAATTTCTGTGAAACGAGTACTTTAACGCTATCGCGTAAATAAATGAGATTGATTTCCACGGACCAAGGTTAATTTTTAACAGCGGCGCTGCTTAAGCGTGAGCTCGACCCGTGTGTCGTTCCCCTCTAAAACTACTCGGCTGGGTATGCGCCACAGGAATCAGGCAAATTCTACCAGCGAGTACAGCAGGTGCGAAGGAAATCAAAGACATTACAGGGAGTGAGTGGAGCGAACGAGGGTAATGGTGAGAGGTGGGGAAAGAGGCCTGGGAAGGGAGAAAGTCATCATCTTCATCAGCATGACTGCGCCCACTGCAGGGCAAAGGCCACGCTCCTCCAATCAACCCGGTCCTGTGCTTTCTGCTGCCACGTTATACCTGCAAACTTCTAAATCTCATGTACCCACCTAATTTTCTGTCCCCCCTCACGCATTTCCCTTCTCTTGGAATCCAGTCAGTTACCCTTAATGACCAGCGGTTATCCTGCCTACGCGCTACGTGCCCGGCCCATGTTCATTTCTTCTGCTTGATTCCAACTATGATGTCCGTAACCCCCGCTTGTTCCCTGACCCACTCTGCCCTCTTCCTGTCTCTTAAAGTTACACCTATCATTTTCTTTTACATCGCTCGCTGCGTCGTCCTCAATTTTAGTTGAACCCTCTTTGTAAGCGCAGGTAAGTGCAGGTAAGATGCAGCTGTTATATACCTTCCTCTTGAGGGATAGTGCTAGACTCCATTCATGATTTGAGAATGCTTGCCGAATGTGCTCCATCCCATTCTTATTATTGCGATAGCAATTATGTGGACACTCTTGGCTGATTTTTCGCCACCGCCGTCTGTCGACGCCGTCATGTCCCGGATATGTATATGTATGTGCATATATAAAAAAGGCATACAGAAAAATAAATCAGTAGAAAAAAATTCCAAACCACCTGACCGGGGATTCGAACCAGCGACCCCTCGCTCCGCAGCCTGCTGCGCTAGCCAACACAGCCACACACCATGCTCGTGCCAGGGATATAACGGCGAGCTATTAATATGCAGCATTTGCCGCTCGCGGTACGCAGATATCGGAACAGTTTGAGCGTGTTTTCTATCACGCAACGCTTTTATAGTTTCTTTCAAATTCAAAACTGCCCTTGAGATGCGTACGAAAAAGTGGCTCCCTTCTGTACCACTCATGATGTAGAAGGAAAAAAAAGAACACCACGCACACTTGGCGTCAGACTCCACCGCAGTGGCGTAGCCAGGGGGTGGCACACCGGGCCCGTGCCCCCCCCCCCCCCCCCCGCACGAAATTCTTTTCGCCATGGCATACATAGCGAAAAATGGCCATATAAAGGAGGTGCCCCCTCCGAAATCAAGGAATGCCCCCCCCCCCCCCGAAAAAAATTTCTGGCTACGCCCCTGCTCCACCGCTTGGCAGCAGATGCAGAGGGGTCATTCCACGTGCCGAATTTAAAAGAAAAAGATGTATCAAACAGCGTCGAAAAGTCATATTATCAATCCTTGGCCAGTCCCCGTGAGTGGGTATGAGGCATGTCAGAGGCAACAACAACAACAGCGTCGGCTTCTCCCTTGTGGGCACTCGCAGCGCGTTGCTCAAATACAAACACGTTGCAACTGCGACAGTTGTTAGTTCACGCTTGTCCTGTGTATACCTCTGCGTCATTTTCAAGCGTCCTGCTTTGTGCTGCGGCGGCGCGTTGCAAGTATCGAGCTGCTTGTCATTCTTCGTGTAACAAACTAATTTCTTGCTATCGCATTCACTGCTTCGCCCTAGTGGCGAAACTGTGACTTTTTCTTCTAGTTATTTCAATCTCACGGCTCGACTCCGCGGTTACTACCTGTCCTGAGTAGACGTATTTCTTTACAGCTTTCAGTGTATCGCCACCTACCACAAAGCGCTGTTCTCTGCCGATACTGCCGCACAGTACTTAAATTCTATGCATATTATTTAGGAGAAAGAGCCTGGTAAAGAGAGGAGTGCTGAGGCACGAAACCGGGTGGCGGAGGGAGGCGAGTGTGAAGTGAAAACTGTGCTTGGGGAAGTGGAGAAGAAAAAAAGGTGGACATGGCATGAGAAGCGGACTTGGAGAGGTGACGAAATAAATAAACGAAATAAAGTTTCTTGGCCAAGGGTGATCAGAACCAGGTTAGCAACAGTCCGAAGGCGAGCATCGTAACCACTGGACTATTCAGGCGCGGTAGCAGAACAAGCATTTATAAGAACGATGTGATTGCGTTGCCATGAACGAGAGAAATGGAGAGAGATAGCATGACACCTTCTTGGGTTGGTTGCTATGTGTTCATCTTAAAGGGGCCCCGCAACATTTTTTCAAGTAATCATCTAATAGCTTCATCAAAAGAGCTTATTGCCTCACGAATGCACTGCTGCAACTTTTTTTAGAATTCATCAAGTACGACCGCAGTTACAGAGAGTTGTCACACGCATCGAGCGCTTTCTCTCTTCTTTCTCAACAGCCAGCGGGCTAAAAGCTATTCAGGGAGGGGAATGAGAAAGGGGCAAGAAAATGCGTCTGTTCGTGAGCGCGCGTCATGACCTGGAGCACTTTTTTTATTGTGATAGCAATTCTACGGCAGTACGCCTTATAATCGCTATTACCATTGCTTTCGCCGGCGGAACGTATGGTTCATAGGCGCTTTTGCATGTTTTCTATATCAGCGTCGAGATAGCGCCAAGGGCGCGTTTTAAAGGCCGTCATCCGCTGGTGTTTCACTGGGGCTGCGATGCGCGCACGCTTCTTACCTGTACCACCTGTACTTTGCCCTACAGGACATGGTCGCCCATGCGCGCGCGCTCATCTCGTGGAGCGGTAGGGGTCTAGGTCTAGCGCTTTCACCTCAGAGATTGCGCTAAAGTTACAAAGCGCACGAAGGTCATTTGGCTCGTTGCAGCGGCGGCGTTTGCGAGAGGAGTGAGCTGCTAGAGAAGAGCCAACGTAGGGGCAGTTGGTTAATGATGACATTTCTGCCATCATTAACCAATCTATGTTTTCTGAAGCTATTAGAAACACCCTTGTAGATATTTATTGAACACCGCCCCTTATGTAAAAGCCCTCCAAGTCTTCAAGGAACTAAAGTGAAGTGAGGTTGGTTGTGCATAGTCGGCACTTGCAGCGTGCTACTCAAACACAAGATACCAAATGTGACAGTAGTTCGTGGTCGTCCTGTGTGTTCTTTTCGTGCGTCCTTTGAGCTTGAGCAGCGCGCTGTTAGTTTTCAAATGTTTGTCGTTCGTCGCGTGACATTACACTTTCTTGCTTTCGAAATAATTGGTTCAGCCACGCGGCGGAACTTAGATTTTCTAGGTGCGAAGCACATTAGGGTGTCGGCGTCTAATGCCCTCGGTGTGCCGCGGTGTGCCATGTAGTCACGGTACATCATTATTGGGTATGGACCACGAAAATTGTGTAATTCCCACTACTCGCCACCGGTCCATTAAAAATAAAGAAGGCATGAAGGCCCAACATACAGAGGACGACGTTAGTGGAGCTGAAACACCCTTTCCTACATGGAGGAAGGAAAACTCAGGAGAGGCCCTGTCGAATCCCAATGCATTGCGAAAAGTACGGCGGAAGTGACGTCAAATTTATGGGGTAAACAAACCGGTATGGGGGCAAAAACATCAGACGCCCAGCGGCGTGTTCTCCGCGCTGATTCGCTTCTGCGCGGATCTGTAGTCCTGCCCTAACCTTAGCTTTCGCTGTGGCATTTGCATGCAGTAAGAAGTTGCGAACACGCGTTTATCAGGCTGCTCGTGCGTGGCAGGCCCGAGCGCTTCGTGCTGAATATTTTCGTGCAACGTTTTCGCTCGACAGCACGGAAAGTACAAGTACGTGCCGTAATCAGAAAAAATGAGTCCCTGCATCATCGTATTCGAACTCACCTGGCAGTGAATTACGCGTTCTGCTGGGCGTAAAGCATTGCTTTTCCTTTCTCGTAGCCCGATTTCCCAATCCACTGGCCGATTAGCGCTTTTCTGGTCGTATATACGGTGTGAGCGCGGCAGTGCACCATTTTAAGAGCTTGCTTAGTAGCAATTCGGCGCAACAAGTAACTTTACATCGCAAAAAGGACACCGCTGTATTGTATAGGGAACCAGAGCTGGAGTTTTGGCGGTGCGGGCAGCGCCGCCCTGGTGGTCAAAGCGTGCACCTCTCAGCCGCTCCCGCAGACGAGAGCGGCCACTGGTAGAGGCGGTGCGGGCGCGCATCGCCGAAACAAAACCAAATGGCGCTGGCGGTACTGTTGCGTAGTCAATTGCCACAATATGTAGAGATGAGCGAGGACGTATCCGTCTACATTTTTCCTTTTAAATCATATGAATGAAAACGGCGGCGGCGTTGCATCCAAGCGGACGGGCGAGCGGAGTATGGTCTGCTCTTGCTCTCCTGTCTAGTGGCGTCGGGCTGGTTTCTAAACCGAATTGTTCGTGTCTGCTAGATTTATACGATAGTCAAGACGGCCACCAGTCAAAACCACGGCCGAACACCAGCATTTAACCGGCAGTTTGTCCAAAATAAAACTAGCATATTATGCAGCATGTGGCATATCTAACAACTTTTTTTTATCTGACCACCACCACCAACCTCCTTCTGATGCCCCCGCGTTATCTTGAAGGATACGGCGGGCAAGTAGTCTACATTATTTGCAAACAGTTTCTTATAGAAGGAAAGCTGCCTTGTCTACGAGATTTTTGCGGGGGGCACGCTCGCCCAAGCCGCTGAACTAGCTGTTATAAAAAATACGCACGCGATGGATACTCGATGTTGTGATGCCTCCGTTTAACTTAATTTGTGCTACAGACATGGGTCTTGTTACGAATAAAGCAGCGGTTTGCTCGAGGCTTAGCTTTCTGGAGTCAGCCGATGCGGAAAGCTTCTATCTGCATTGGATGCCGTGCCGAAGTGACATCAGAATTTATGCCTCGCTAGAGAATTGTCAAATGTCTTGGATTTTTACCTATGAAGGGAAGAAAAGTAAATTTAAGGGCTCGTTGTTTCTTTGTTAAACACAATATTAATTAGAACTAACAGACATTGGAGTTTTACTTGTTTAATACGCCTAACGTAGTGTTTTAGTTTTTCCGCTTGCCTGTGTCTCCTTAGAATAAAGGGGTTTGATCAACATCGATAATTGCTAGGGTTTTACGTGCCAGACAAGGTATGATTATGAGGCACGCCGTAGTGTGGGTACCAGGATCAATTTTGGCCGCTTGGGGTTCTTTAATGTGCACATAAATCTAGGTACACGCGTGTTCTTTGTATTTCGGCCCCATCGAAATGCCACCGCCGTGGCCGGAAATCTATACCACGGCCTCGAGTATAGCAGCGTGACACCATACGTGCTATACTACCACGGTGGTTTGCTTCATCAACGTCCGCGTGTACACATACCCCGCATTGGGAATACATACCACTCCAGAAAAAAATTGATGGCGCTACTCCTTGTCTCTATTTTTCTTACTGCAGAAGTGGGCACCGGGATATCGACGCAGCACGTACTTATCAATAGAGGCGTGCAGCCTGCACTAGCCTGACACGAGTCCCATTGAGCAGCCAGAAAATGTTGATGAGGGAATCGCAATCATGGCACCGCACTGTCTCTTCGACGCCATAAGCATATAGGCGCAGTCCGCTTTGCTGAGCTTCTCTCCGTATTCCAGTGATTTGCAGTGAGAGTTACCTTCGGACAAAGTTCTTTTTTTTTTTCAAGAACCACAGTGCAGTATTACTGGCGGAACGGCTGCTCGTGCTAAAATCAAGCAGGGGAACGGCGCACGCGCGTGCTCTCGCCGCGGTACACTGCGGCCGGCCGTCTGGGCGCGAGCGGCTGAGTTGTGTCGCGACTCGCCGCCAGGTGCCCTTTTTCGGCGCGCCACCTATCCAGCGCTGGTCTCCTATACGCCATCGTGCACGTACAGTTTGTAATTCGAGTGCGCACACAACAACTAGCACGCTGCGACGCACACCGCACAATAGATACAGCACGTCAGTGGCGTAGCCAAACGGGAGGGGGGGGGAATTGGGGGGATCAAACTCCTTGAAATTTTTCAATTTTGCTTGCGTATATATACACGCACACATACAAACGCACCCACAAACATACATAAAGTATGGTTGAACCCCCCCGCCCCCCCCCCGAAAGCAATTTCTGGCTACGTCACTGCAACACGTAGTCTGAAAACAACAACAAAAGTTCATTGCCCTTCCGTATGAAGACACAACCTCTAAAACCGCCATACGATGCATTCGGCGCAAGTTATGTACGGCACGTCAGCCGCCAAAAACAAAAAATCACGCGTGTTCTGAGTTGACACAATGAGTAAGAACCAACAGAGTGTACAGGCGAGAGCTTCGCACGCAAATGTCATGTATTAGTGATTAGCAATGAAGCGAACATACAGGACAGCTGACACCAGGTAGTTTCCGCAGTGCACGCGATTTGCACCGGGTATACGCAACAGCTGGGCATTGCGTGGCTTTCCTAAAGAACACACAGAAGGAGCAGCATACCTGAATCGAATGCGCCGCTTCCACGGGAAAAAGAAAAAAAAGACTGCAAAGGTTTCGCGACTCCCTCGATCCGCACGTGCGCTCTCTAACGAAGCAGTGAAAATCGCGAAGTGTTTAACTACTCCTTCGCTAGGAGGCGATGCGGATGTTTGTTACGTCCCGCGATGTGGAGGCTTCACAAATATGACGTCAGGGCCTAGTCTTAGTATTCCTTCCTCCATGCTTTCCTACATGCCATAGGGAATTAAAATCTGGCACGTAGGGAAGAAGAAGGAGCACCTTAGGGTAAGCGGCATTACGACGCAGTTCTCCGACGACCTTAGTGGAGCAGAAACACCCTCTCCCACATGCGTAGTTTTAGGCTTTGCAACTACTAATGGCTCATCAGATAAACAGAAAAATCACTTTAAAAACACTGAATGTTGCGTCCCTCCCCAGGTTTCACGTTATTGAAAACCGAATGCTAACCCTTGGCATATTTCTTGATTTTAGAAAAGCCTTCAATTGCGTGCAACATAACGTTCTTTTCGAAAAACTACCTCACTATGGTATTCGTGGCGTCGCGTTATCTTTAATAAAAAGTTATCTAACGTCAAGAACACAGTACACTATGATAAATGGTGTTACTTCTGAAGTTCAGTCTATGAAATACGGCGTACCCCAAGGCTCAGTTTTAGGTCCTGTTCTATTTTTGTTGTATATCAATGATATTGTTCAGGTACAGGGCGACTCTAACATTATACTATATGCCGATGATACCAACATGTTCTTCTCAGGAAGGGAATTGCACAATATCTTTGAACAAGCCAACACATGGCTACAAAGATTAAATTTGTGGCTTAATGCAAATAAACTTCAAATAAATGTAAGGAAAACAAAATACTTGCTCTTTAAATCAAAAGGAACGAACACGCCTTCTCAACCTCAGTTACAATTTCAAAAAATAAATATTGAACAGTCAAGCACAGCGAAATTCCTGGGAGTTATATTCCATGAGAATATGTCCTGGTCACCCCATATTGATTCTCTCAAAACTAATATTGCCCGCGCTGTAGGTGCACTAAACAGGTTGCGATATTTGCTACCAACAAGCGTGAAACACCATATTTATAACGCACTAGTACATTCCCGTTTAACATACTGTCTTCTAGTTTGGTCGATCACTACTCAGTCAAAACGGCAAGTTGGGCGAGTTGGTAGTTAAACATGGTTATATGAGGGCAGCGCGACCCGGACTTAGGACTGAGAGACACGTACACAAACGAGCGCTCTCAGTAACACTACTGAGAGCGCTCGTTCCTAAATTATACTGAGTAGCACTACTCAGTATAATTTAGGATCACTTCAAACCCTTCAAAACCGCGCACTGCGTGCAATAGAAAACTTAGGACATATGGTCAGCACCAAAACGTACTACTGCAAATATAAAATATTTACAGTGTCCAAACTCCATACATATAAGCTATTTCTTGAGATTATGCGGCAATTTCAGAGCGACAAACATACCTTCCAGAGTAAATACTGTGCAAAAACGACAGGCTATACTTTCAGAAATAGTTTTATACCTATACCACGTAGTAGAATAAATTACGGTGAACAAGAACTTGCGGTGCAAATTCCTAACCTCCTCAACGACTATGCCTTAACCACAGATGTCCTAAATTCTGGAATTACTAAGCAAACATTTCAAAAAACGATTAGAGAATTATTATTCTCAGCGGACTAAAACCAAAGTTATTCTATGTACACTATGATTCTGCATCAATGTATTTTTTTTTTCGCATGTGGCTCATAAGCCCCATCAGGTTGTTCTTGGTTGCCGATCATTTTTTGCTCGAGAGCTACACGTGCATCATCTGTTATATTTGTGTTTCTACTTTTTAGTGCTAAGTATCTGTCAAACACTGTGATAACATTCATGGTTTTTTTTTTTTTCGATTATTGCCTTTGATTTTCATGAATTGTGCATTTCATCAGTGTAAACAAGTATAATGATTGATTTTCATGTATGCTTTTATGTTACAAAATGTCGTCTTTCTGCTGCTGCTGCTGCTGCTGCTGCTGTATGGGTGGCACGGCCCAGTCAGGCAATTTTTGCCTTTAGGCGTGTCCCCTTGGACAATTCAGTGTTGTTCTAAATAAACTAATAAAGAATAAAAAAGAATAAAGAATAAAATACCTTTCCAAGATGATTCGCCTCTCCCCAGTCCGTTTTTTTTAGAACACGCGGCCTCCTCTTAGTGCGATAGCAAGCGCGCGCATGTGGCGCATTCCACGGTGGCAGCAGTAACTATGCAGCTCGCGATGTTCACATCAGCCAATGGCAATGTACTTTGGGTCTATGAAGCGGTCATTTCGGTTTATGGCATCATTTGCAGAGAAAAGACAGAACGAATTCTAGCTGAATTTATGAATTAAATGTAAATTACGGGGCGCGTGCTGCGCTAATGTGTTTGGTTCATATGTTCTCAGGAGCCTCGACTACCGATCGCAAACGTTTTCACACCATGCTGAAAACATGTTGCAGGGCCCCTTTATTACGATAAACGGGAAGAATAACAAACACGGACATCGTCATTGTTTTTTTCCCTTCGTCCCTGTTTGTTAGTGTCCTTTCTTTCCATTTAGTAAGATATAGAAACAAATGGTAAGAAATAGAAAGTAAACACAGCATAGCCTTGTTTAGTGTAGTGTAGTAAGGGATTCAAAATGCTGATGAGGCAGAGGACGAGACAACAATGACGCGAGAGTGTAAAGCATAGCATATTCATGTATACTTCAGTATAGCAAGGATACGGGTAGGGGAAATGAGGTTGAGGAGGAGGGAAAGAGGGGGGCAAGGCGACCAGCTTCGCTATTTTCATTCTGAGCACCACCAGTGCGTGGCTCCCCAATTTTTAACAATTGCCTAAATCACTTGACAAAAGGTGCGCTTCAAACAGTTCACGATTTGCGCTATTTTCTACGCGATTTGTACTTACACTCTCTCGCCAAAAACACCTTTATTAATGCGCAATTGTAGTCTTCAGGTGCAAACCACAGTATCTCAGTTTTGAATGGTTCCCCACCTGTATGCATGTAGAGATAAAAAAGTTACTTTCAGTGCTCATCAGTGATAGCCATAGGTCGGCAAAATAAATGGAGCTCACTCAGACTCACTCAATAAATATATTTTTCGCTTAGTTTTAGGTCCTGTTCTATTTTTGTTGTATATCAATGATATTGTTCAGGTACAGGGCGACTCTAACATTATACTATATGCCGATGATACCAACGTGTTCTTCTCAGGAAGGGAATTGCACAATATCTTTGAACAAGCCAACACATGGCTACAAAGATTAAATTTGTGGCTTAATGCAAATTAACTTCAATTAAATGTAAGCAAAACAAAATACTTGCTCTTTAAATCAAAAGGAACGAACACGCCTTTTCAACTTTCGACTCACTCGGACTCAGACTCACCAAAATTTTGCTGAAGCAGACTCAGTCGGACTCAGACTCACAAAATTTCTCTCCAACCAAACTCACTCGGACTCAGACTCACCGGTGTTTTCGTCATCCAGACTCACTCGGACTCAGCCTCACTAAACTTTTCCTCAAACGGACTCACTCGGACTCAGACTCATGAATATTTTCGTCAACCTGACTCACTCGGACTCAGACTCATGGATATTTTCGTCAACCTGACTCACTCGGACTCAGACTCACCAAAAGTTTGCTCAAGCGGACTCACTCGGACTCAGACTCACCAAAATATATCTCAGCCGGACTCAATCGGACTCAGACTAACGAAAATATTACTCAGCCCGACTCACTCAGACTCAGACACACGAACATATAACGAAAATATAACTCAGCCGGACTCACTCACCAAAATATTTGTCAGCCGGACTCACTCGGACTCAGACTCACCAACATTCTCCTAAAGCGGACTCACAGACTCGCCTAACTTTTTCTCAACTAGACGTACTCGGACTAAAAATTAGCAATATTTGATTTGGCCCGGCTCATCCCATAAATGTCGAAGGAGTGCCATTAAATAACTTATGTATAGAATAACACATGTAAAGGGTTCACAAGTGCCAGGCAACCTTCAAAATATATGTATGATAGCTTTCAACATACAAAAAAGAAGTTATTTCCCGTGCATCGCAATGTCTATCGTAAAGAGAAATTCAACATTACACGTGATTTTTTGCAATATTGAGAATGTTTTCTTTAAATATAAGAATGGGTCTACGGACCTTCGAGGAAAATAGGTTTTCATTCCTGTTACCTTTGAAATGCGCTATGCGCACGCGCCGTTTGTTTTCAATGGGCGAGCGCGTACGTGCGTTTTTGGCACACCCAATTATAAATCAAGTCCTTTCTTACGCTTTGCCGTTCCAAGGCCTAATCACGCTACTTGGGAACGAAGAAAGCTTGACATTACGTTATGGCGCTTTTCTAAACACGTTCATGAAACTGCCAATGGTCTTGCAGTCGATTTACCGCTTATTGAGGACGCGAAAAAGAAAATAATATGAGGCGGCCATCCTTTGCAGAATCGAGCTCACCACCCTTGAAAAATTTTGGAAACATGGTTATAGGTTGCATGGTTATGCCTCTCTAAAATGGTTGTGGTACTTGACTGCCGACCCGAAGATCACGGCATCGAATACCGGCCGCATTTTCGATGGATGACGAAACACTTGAGCCATGTGTGCTTATATTTTAGCGCACGTAATGAACCCCAGGTAGCCAATATTTAAGTAGCCGTCGACTACGGCGCCCCTCATAATTACATCATGGTTCTCGGACGTTAAACGCCAATAATTATTATACTAGCGTTTCGAATTATAGAAATGCTAAGTTAGGTTTTAGTCGATGTCATGCTTTCGCAAAGTGATTGCGGATAATAGAGGTTGGTATTTTACGTCGCAGAGCCAAGATGTGGTTGGCAGAGACGCCGTATTGGAGGGCTCCAGATATTTCGACCACCCAGCGTTCTTCAACGTGCAGCTTAATCTAAGTACACGGGTTGTGACTGCGTTTGTTTCTAGCAAGATATTTTTTCTGAGCCGTCTAAGAACCAGTTGTAACTGTTAGTGACTACTCTATCTCGTGGATAATGGTAAAGAGTCGTATCAGTACCACGCTGGATACGGACACAAGGCAAAAAGGAACGTGCATAGGCGCGCCGATGAGAGCCGGCCAGTGTGTTCAAAGGTATGGTCGAAGCTTTTTGCATGGTCTGATACAGACCATGCAAAACGAGGTGGCAATTTTCTGCTTTCCAAAAACCCCAATTGCTGACAGTCAAGCCGATTGAAAGAATGCCGTATTGAAAGGTGGGGACGCGGACGCCGCTTCACAGTGATCGTACTAGTCCCCAGAAAGGACCGAAATATTCATTTCTAAGAACAAAGTCCCTGGACAAGGTGCTGAACTGACAACTGGAGGGTTTACTACAAACCTGAGGCAATAAGTTCACATAGCTAACCCTGCGCTATTAGGAATTTTATTTTTTTTATTTTCACTGCGTCGCTATTATATCTACCCTTCATAACTTATTATTTGTATTGTTTTTACTTCGATGTAACTGCTAATCTATTACGCATTCTCAAATGCACAGCTCCCCTCTGTAATTCCTTCTGGCCTTCAGGGTACTATTAAATAAATAAATGATTGAGGAGCCTATTTTTAGCGGGTAAATGGGGCAGCGGAGGTTGCCCTAACGTATTGTTTTTCTTTGCAGAATTATAGACTGATGGGCAATTGGTGTGGATTCATAATGACGTCTAGTGATTCATGAAACATATGAGAAATGCGCTAATTTGTCTCCCATGAGGGGACACTGCTCAGCGACTTATGATCGAAAGCCAGTGTTACAACGAATACAAAATGAGTGAGATGAAGGCAGGACATGCGCTTTTTTTTTTCTTTCCTGCTTCAAAGGCTACATTCTTGAAAGATGCAGGGAGGGGGGGTAAGGAATGGAGAGCAGTGCTCGAGTCTCATATATTTACGAGACCGCTCCTTATCTTCATACCAGCGCATACTCTTCCCCCCTCCCCCCCCCCTCCATCTTCCCATTGAAGTTCTGAAACAAAATTTTGAAGGCTAGATAATATGTGGGATAGATTTGTGTATACACAGGCGCATCATCTACGAAATATCAACAGATAATATAGCCTAGGACGTATTTAAAATCGATTTTAAAGTTCCTATCGCCCTACTCAGCGAAACGTGCCTTCGTTTATTGTGTAAAGAACCAACCACCCGCTGCGTCACGAGTTTAAATATAAAACTCCAACCAAAATCACCAATCGTCGCCACAGCTGCGGATAAAAGAAAGGAAGACAATAATTCGTGACCTCTGCACCAACGGCTACACAAAGGCGTTTATTCGCAGAGCCCTCCGTAAGAGAGAAGACGGGGGAAACGTGACACCAACGGCACCGCAACGACGCCGCGTGTCGATCCCCCTACATTGCGGGCGCCAGCGAAGCAATAGCCCGTATACTAAGAAATGCAGGGGTAGACGTTTCCCACAAGCCATCCACCACCATCGGCAGTTTCATCCCGCTTCATACATTGAGGAAACCAAGAACTTCCATGAAAGAATGCGGCAGCACAAGAATGACCTCCGTCACTTGAACAGCGGACGGAGCGAAGTGACAGAGCACTGCTAGCGGTTTGACCACCATACCAGTTACGACGGCGCGGTGATATTGGAAAAAGAAAGGAACCTTCGCCAGCGGCCCCTCCTCGATTCCTGGTACATTGAGCAGACAGCGGGGAACATCAAGCAACCACACCACGGGGGCACTGCCCTCCCTTGACTGCCAGGGCTTGCGACGACTCACGGCAAACAATCCCGCCTGGCAAGAAGGCGTTGCACATCTCGGGCCTTCTCACCCCTGAACAAGAAGCCGATCATGCTTCGAAACGTCGCGGTTTCTTAAAATAAATTTTCGCTGGAGTTTTCTCTTTTCTCCAGTTTTCTGTTATCCCAACCAGACAGACTTCTGCCGAATGTTCACTTTTGTTGTTGCAGGCCCCAAGCCTAGAGTGTCGAGCTCGTTGCTTCGTTTTGTACTTTCCTTGCATTCCTTGGGGGGGTATTAGGAGCTCGAAAGCAAGATACGAGAAACGAGCCTGGGAAACGCCCGTGCCATGAAGCTTTTTGCCGTGTGGCTTGGACGAACACAATGACGGCTGAGGGACCACCGAAAGTGCTTCGGCGCATCAACGCTGTCTATGAATGGGAAGGTGTTTGAATAGAAAAGGAAAGAAAACATACGAAAAAAAAAAAACGGGTTTTGCTTGAGTCGGCAAGGACTGAACCGCAGGCGTGCTGCGAAAATATGGCAGCAATATCTCTCAAAGAGAGTCTAGAATTCGAAGAGGTCATTAAAGTTTAAAAGCTTTTTGAATTGCTGAGAGGTAACAGAATTTTTTGACCACATTACAGCCCGAAGAAATTTGTTTTTGCAAGTGATGAAGCGTCGCGTATGGCATGAATGGTGTGTTTCTACCCCCTTCCTCCTTGAAATCCGGTCGCTACAACTTTCGGGGTACCACGGGGGCAAGCTTTATCTAGCCACTTTAAATAACGCAGCCGCTGTTTAATTGGTAGCGAATGACATGACGAAAGCCGATGGTCTGTGTCGTCGCTACATTTTTAACAAGCTTGAAATTCGGTGAGATGGTGCATAGCTACTGGGAAATTTTTTGAGCGCGAAACAATGCATTCACAAGGCATTCAAAAGCGCCCGTCCTGTCTCTCTCGTACTTGTGAATGACTTGTTTGGCGCTCAAAAATTTCCCAACTGCCACATTTATTCATGGAAAAACCGAAGAGGCATCTAAAGACACAAGCGGTTCAATGCAACAGAGAGCGAAGGGGCGCTCTATGCTCGCGAATCGTGCTGCTTTGTCGTATATGAATCCACATGAATTATGAAGCTCGTACATCGCACTCATTCTCCGTTGATGAGGTACACGTTTGTAGATCAAAATCAATGTGGATCACGATATCGCTTAATAAAAGTGGCCTGGAGTTGTCCATGTGTCAGAACATGCTGCACAGCCCACTTACATGCCCTCGTATATGAGGGCATGGACAGCTTGATAATTTGAAAAATAATTTCTAGAGCTTTACAAGACGGTACGTCTATAAGATTACAAGGCACGCCATAAAAGGAGGCTATAAATATTTGTAACCATAGGTCGGCAAAATAAATGGAGCCCACGCAGACTCACTTAATAAACGTTTTTCGCTTAGCACTCACTAGGACCCAGATTAACCCAAATTCTGCTGAAGCGAACTCACTCAGGCTCAGACTCACGAAATTTCTCTCCAACCAAACTCACTCGGACTCAGACTCACCGGTGTTTTCGTCATCCAGACTCACTCGGACTCAGACTCACAAAAATTTTCCTCAAGGAGACTCACTCCGACTCAGACTCATCTGAGTATAGCTCAGCCGGACTCACTCGGACTCAGACTCACCAAAATATAATTCAGCCGGACTCACTCAGACTCAGACTCACGCCTCATTCTGAGTCTGAGTGAGTCTGAGTGAGTCGACTCATGAGTGAGTTTGCCGACCTATGGTGATAGCTACTGCTTTTTTATAATCCGTTCGGTCAACTCGTACCTCAGAGCAGTGGGAAGGCACCCTTCGCGACGGCTCTCCCGAGGTCTGTCGGGCTCTCGTTCAGCGGGCCCGGGCTGTCGCAAAGGTTGTCATAGGTGTCCCGGAATAGGGACCCTCCCCAATTTCTTTATTTTTTTTTAAATAAAAATGTTTTCATCATCATCAATTGCATGATACTAATGGTAGCGTTTCCCCGCGCGCTCCTTTGGGACTTGCAAGGAGAAATAATAATGAGGCGTTAGAATAGAGGTTAAGCGTTTGGTGAAGTAATGTTTTGTACCGGTTTCCTTTTGCATGTTTTAAAAGTCAGACGACCAAAATAAATGTCGCAAAGGAAATCATAGATATTGTCGCCATCTGGTTAAATCTTACTTTCTGCACTCCTACTTCAAAGTCGACGCCGCAGCGTCATGTTGCCTTTATGTTTACGTCATATTACGTTTAAGCATTCCATAAAACCAATATAACTCGTGCACTGTTAACAAGTGTTGTAACATATATATATACATATATACACGAAACAGCCATTGTGGGCTGTTTCGTTTCCTGTTGAAATCTTTTCAGGCGCCATGAATATTCGAAAATTTATATTCGAAACCGACGGAAAAAACCCTAAGTAACCAGATTTTTTTTGTCAGATATAAATTTTCTTCACCTACTTCACATTCAGTTACGGCAGGCCACCGCTGTTACCGACGAGAGACGGCACTACATGTGCGTGTCGCCAAATCCTGGTCATGCTGAGACTCTTTGAGCGCAAGTGTGCACGCGGTGGAGCATACGCTTGCGCATATGCGCATTATTTGGCATCGGAGCCTTTTAAAGCGAAACAATTAATTGGCTCATTAGCCACGGAATATGACCACCTGGTCGCTCGTCGGTGACAACGACAATAATTGCGGTAGCGAAAAACAGAATGTGGCATACCACTCATCGACCTTTCAATTATGCACGTAAAATTGAATTAAGCGCCAAGTAACTAAGAGTATATCAGGAGTCCGAAGACTAATTAAAATAAATTAGGCTGATTAACAACACCAAAACACGAAGGTCATGCGATAGCTTTATTAAAGCGTGCTTAAGCATATTAGTAAGTAGGCCTAAATAAACCTAATTACTACCCAAAAGTATAGCAGTTCGGTGTACGAATACAACCGATGAGCTAAGCTCCTTAGATATGGGACGCAAGCGACTATGTACGTTTTGAAACTGTTTACCATTCGAAGGATACGAGGCAGATTGTCATTTCGGTGTCTCGGTCGATGACAATGATCTTGCGAAAGTTGCGTTCACTGAAGGTGTCCACATCGGATAAGTCGTATTTCCAGTACTCGCAGAAACGGTCGAACCCGTAGTGGCTGTACTGTCGGAGGAAGGAAGAGATGGGAACACGGAGGAAGCTGTAGTCGTCCATGGCAGCAGAGTATGTGTGTGGCACAGGGAGAACGCTGCCTTGTTTTTAACGCGAAGTGTTTTTTTGCGCCACGCGCCTTGTTTGCGCCGCACGCCCGGAGAGCGTCTGCTGCGATCGGTGGCGGGAACGTGCGTTCGCCGGTTAGAGGGGAGAGGGCAGAGACGAAGAAAGAGGGAAAGAGGTGGGAGAGCGGTGCTAGCGGTGATGCGGCGGGGAGCTTCGACGGCGGCGACGGCGCCGCCGGGGTGCGGGCCTAAGGGGCTTCGCTCCTAATAAAAGTAATTAAGGGTTGCATAAAGTGATAGACTACTTATCTTCACCGAGACTGCATGATAAGACTGGTCGCGACAGATTAAGACAAACAAGTGCGGCGAGTTGGGCGGGTTGGTACAGATGCATAACTTCGGACGTTTAGCGCAAAAAACACGGAGGCACAAAACAAAGAGACGCAGACAGCACAAGCGCTAACTTCAAACCACGTTTATTTAGGAACACTCATGAATACATACTGCAGCAAACTCACGCCAGCAAACGAGGCAACCGTTATGTTTGTGTAAATTGTTCTTGAAGAGACAGCATTGAACACAAATATTCAACTGATTTTAGTTCCAAGATTCATACCGTGATAGCTGCCGTTTTCTTACAATGCACAAAAAGCTGAATTTGTGGGGCTTTGTTATCAATTGTTGTTGTTTTTTTGTGGCTCAGTTTTACTGAAAATTTGGCTGCAATCTAGTACCTTGAATACAGTAGGCACTGCTGTATATAGAGATTAATTACCTGAGAGGCTTAAACAGCTATTGTGTAGAAGCCTGCCAAGGGCCTGTCGATTAAAATTTACCGTATTGTTCGTTTGTTAAGCTCCGTGAATATGTTTTTAGCTAAAATGTTGTGGAATTCTAAAGGTATCTTGAAAATGGCTGCTTCACTATTCGTAAATGTTCTAATAGCTTTGGAACCGTATTTCTATTACTTTGCCATCATCACTACACTATTGCCACGCGTGTTAGTTTGAAGTGCTTTGTTTAACCCCGCAAAGACTGTGAGCAACGCTTGGCGCAGATCGCGCCTCAGTGTTCGAGAAGCTTCACGTTTGTAGTAGATCGTTTTCTTAACATTGCGCACAGCACGCGAACACTCAAGATTATTCCAGAGCTTGTGCGACTACCAGTGATAAGCCTAGAATGTTCGACGCGTGATCTATAAAAGCCGGCGCGCTCCAACGATGATCGGTTAATCGACGGCCGACGCTCTGTTCGCCGCTATCAGTGCCAGCGTGTATTGCTGTAATCTTACTCTCCCTTTACCGGCCACAAGTTCGGCCTAATAAACAGTTTCATCTCGGACACGTCGCCTGCTGCCTTCGTCGACGTCACACCCACGTGACATCTGGTGGAGGTGCTGCTTCTTTCATGTACCGGACGCCCCCGTCAAGCCGTGAACCCAGCGCCAGTCGTGAAGAAGACGTCGACGACAACCCCGAGCAGCGAACAAGACGCAGGCAACTAGGTCTACCGCCAGAGTACGGGCTTCTACCTGAAAAGACCCGGCAGACCAAGACCCTGACCTCGACCGCAGCGACGATGACAGCCCCTGTGCCGTCCGCGCCCATCCTGCTGCGGCAAACCAAGGAACCACCGACCTTCCGTGGTTCAGCACTTGAAGACCCGGAAAGCTGGCTCGAGGCATACGACCGAGTCGCCGCTTTCAATGCCTGGACCAGCGAAGACAAGCTTAGACATGTGTACTTCGCCTTGCAAGACGCCGCTCGTACCTGGTTCGAGAACCAAGAGCGAACCCTGACAACGTGGGACATATTTCGCACCAGGTTCCGTGGTACTTTCACGAGCGTCATCCGCAAGGAGAGGGCCGAAGCGCTGCTTGAAACCCGCTCACAGCTCCCAAATGAAAACGTGGTGCTCTTCACAGAAGAGATGACCAGACTCTTCCGCCACGCCGATCCCGAAATGCCGGAAGACAAGAAAATTCGCTTCCTCATGCGAGGAGTAAAGCAGGAGCTATTCGCGGGTCTGATACGGAACCCACCGAGCACTGTCCAGGAATTCATCTCCGAAGGGCAGACAATTGAAAAGACGCTGGAGATGCGCACCCGACTATTCAATCGCCGCTCGACGCCAGCGTACGCAGACGTTCAATCGCTCTGCTCCGACGACCTACGCGAAACGATCGGAGCGATCGTTCGGGAGGAACTGCGCAAGCTCTTACACTAGCCGCAGCCTCAAGTGGACTCAATCGCTGACATTGTTCGTGACGAAGTCCAGCAAGCGTTGGGAATTCCCGAACAACCACAGCCCCAGCCGCAGGCCTTGAGTTACGCTGCTGCAGCCCGACGCTACGCACCCTCTCCACGCCCCCCGTCAGGACGCCGCACAGCAGCACTACCATCGCCAGACGCCGCCGCCGCCACCACCACCGCCATCTCGCCCGCCTGCCGGCCAGCGGTACACGCCGAGGAAGACCGACATCTGGCGAGCCCCCGACCACCGTCCACTCTGCTACCATTGCGGAGAAGCCGGCCACACGTACCGCCGATGCCAGTACAGACAGATGGGGCTACGCGGATTCGCCGTCAATGCGCCGCGTCCGCAGCCAGGCGAACGACCTCGCGACATCGACGACTACCTCGCCGGAGCACAGTGGCGAGAACGACGACCTTCCCGCTCGCCGTCGCCCGGCCGCTACATGTCACCGCACCGCCGGCAGTACACTGGGCCAAACCGGGGCCGGTCGCCTAGCCCGTATCCGGGAAACTAAGGGCAGCAACCAATGGAGGTGCGGTTGCTGTACGACGAAATGCCGAAGATCCTCCGCGGCCGCCGACGACGACAACGCGACGAGACCTGCAGAACACGACGCGAAGCAGACGAAGCCCTGCCGACGAAACTTCGCGGACCGAACAAGACCTGACGACGCAGCATGGAAGCACCGCAACAAAACGACGGAGCCGTGATCCGACGCCGCGACCTAACCGCAACGCAAGGCGACGGACTAGCGACCTCGACGTTCTCATCGGCGGCCACAACGTCACCGCTCTCGTCGACACTGGGGCCGACTATTCTGTCGTCAGTGGGCCATTCGCCGCCAAGCTGAAGAAAGTAAGGACCGCTTGGAGTGGACCCGAAATCCGGACAGCTGGAGGCCACCTGATAACGCCGATTGGAGTCTGCACGGCGAGAGTCACCATTAATAACCGGACGTATCCTGCGAGCTTTGTAATCCTACAACACTGCTCCAGGGATGCGATACTTGGAATGGACTTCCTAAGTGACCACGGCGCCGTCATCGACCTGAGGTCTGAGTCGATAACACTAACCTCAGAAAAAGCGCTCCCGCCCCACGCGACGCCAGGGAACCCTGCACTGAACGTGATGGAAGAGCACGTCACCGTTCCGCCTCTCTCCAGCGTCATCATTTCCGTCGGCACCGAAAAACCCACAGACTTCAAAGGCGTCATCGAGGGCGATCAGCACCTGCTTGTAAACCGTCAGATTTGCGTCGCAAGAGGCATCGCCGAGTTGCGTGAAGGGAAAGCAACAGTGATGCTCACGAACTTCAGCAACGAATACAAGCATGTGAGCAAAGACACGACGGTCGCCTACATCGAAGAAATTGTGGAAGCCAGCGACGCCCTCGCTCTCGCCGAGTTTCCCGAACACGCTACGACGAACCAAGCTCACCAACTAACTTTCGACGTCAATCCGAGCCTTCCGACGCATAAACAAGAACAGCTGAAAACCCTGCTCCTGCAATACAAGCACTGCTTTTCGTCGTCATCAAGAGTTCGACAGACCCCAGTCGCACAACACCGCATCATAACAGACGAAAGTGCCAGGCCACTACGTCAGAGCCCGTACAGAGTTTCAACGCGGGAACGCGAGGCCATAAAGAACCAAGTCGACGAAATGCTACGCGACGACATCATCCGGCCTTCAAAGAGCCCGTGGGCGTCACCCGTCGTGTTATTGAAGAAAAAGGACGGAACCCTACGCTTCTGCGTCGATTATCGCCGCCTGAACAAAATAACGAAGAAGGACGTGTACCCTCTCCCACGGATTGACGACACCCTGGATCGACTCCACAACGCGAGGTACTTTTCGTCGATGGACCTCAAGACCGGCTATTGGCAAATTGAAGTCGACGAGAGAGACCGAGAGAAGACCGCGTTTATAACACCAGACGGCCTCTTCGAGTTCAAGGTCATGCCCTTCGGTCTTTGCTCAGCGCCTGCGACTTTCCAACGGGTTATGGATACAGTACTGGCAGGATTGAAGTGGCAGACTTGCCTGGTGTACCTAGACGACGTCATTGTGTTTGCTTCAAACTTCGACGAACACCTCCGGCGACTTGCCGCAGTACTTGAAGCAATCAAGACCTCCGGCCTCACCTTGAAGCCTGAAAAGTGCCACTTCGCATACGAGGAGCTCTTGTTCTTGGGTCACGTCATCAGCAAGTCCGGAGTACGCCCCGACGCTCAGAAGACAGCCGCCATCGCTACATTCCCGCCACCCGCCGACAAGAAGGCCGTCCGTCGATTTCTTGGCCTGTGCGCCTATTACAGGCGGTTCATCAAAAATTTTCCCGCATCGCCGAACCACTCACTAACCTGACCAGAACCGACGTCGAGTTCAAGTGGGAAACGCCACAAGAGGAAGCATTTCAAGAACTAAAACGACGCCTGCAAACGCCTCCGTTACTTGCGCATTTCGACGAACACGCCGAAACAGAAGTGCACACCGACGCAAGCAGCGTGGGACTCGGCGCCATCCTTGTGCAGAGGACGGACGGACTGGAAAGGGTCATCAGTTATGCTAGCCGGTCGCTATCCAAGGCAGAGACCAACTATTCCGCAACAGAAAAGGAGTGCCTCGCCATCATCTGGACTACGTCAAAGTTCCGCCCCTATCTCTACGGGAGGCCCTTCAAAGTTGTGAGCGACCACCACGCTTTGTGTTGGCTAGCTAACTTGAAGGACCCTTCAGGTCGTCTCGCAAGATGGAGTCTAAGACTTCAAGAATTCGACATTACCGTCGTTTACAAGTCCGGACGAAAGCACTCTGACGCCGACTGCCTGTCTCGCGCCCCCGTCGAGCCGCCACCCCAGGAAGACCAGGACGACGACTACTTCTTTGGAGCCTTAAGCGCTGATGACTTCGCCGAACGACAGCGAGCCGATCCGGAACTCAAGGGCCTTGTGGAATACCTCGAGGGCAAGGCCACCGTTGTTCCAAAGGTGTTCAGACGAGGACTGGAGTCGTTTTTCTTGCGGAACGGCGTTCTCCTAAAGAAAAACTTTCGCCACTTCGGGCCAACTACCTCCTCGTAGTACCTTCCGCGTTACGTCCAGAAGTTCTGGACGCTCTCCATGACGACCCGACTGCTGGACACCTTGGACTTTCCCGTACGCTAGCGAGGGTACAAGAAAGGTATTACTGGCCTCGCCTCACTGCCGACGTCAGCCACTACGTAAAGACTTGCCGAGATTGTCAGCGACGGAAGACACCTCCGACTAGGCCAGCTGGACTTCTTCAGCCCATCGAGCCACCTCGCCGGCCGTTCCAACAAATCGGCATGGACTTACTGGGGCCCTTCCCGACATCGAATTCCGGAAACAAATGGATTGTCGTAGCTACTGACTACCTCACCCGCTACGCCGAGACGAGGGCCCTGCCCAAAGGCAGCGCCGCCGAGGTAGCAAAGTTCTTCGTCGAGAACATCGTCCTGCGTCATGGCGCCCCAGACGTCCTCATTACTGACAGAGGTACGGCCTTTACCGCGGACCTAACTCAGGCGATCTTGGGATACAGCCACACAAGCCACCGCCGGACCACCGCGTACCACCCACAGACCAACGGCCTCACCGAGCGTCTAAATAAGACCATTGCCGACATGCTGGCCATGTACGTCGACGTCGAACACAAGACATGGGACGCCATCCTTCCGTACGTGACCTTCGCGTACAACACGGCCGTACAAGAAACGACGCAGTTGACGCCATACAAGTTGGTCTACGGACGGAGCCCGGCAACGACGCTCGACGCCATGTTACCAAACGTGACCGACGAGGAAAACATCGACGTGACCACCTACCTACAGCGCGCCGAAGAAGCACGACAGCTCGCCCGCCTACGGATCAAAAACCAGCAGAGGACTGACAGTCGCCGCTACAACCCTCGACGACGCCACACGGAATACCAACCCGGTGACCGTGTATGGGTGTGGACGCCAATACGCCGACGGGGACTCAGTGAGAAGCTTCTTCGACGATACTTCGGACCGTACAGGGTACTTCGACGCCTCGGCGCACTCGACTACGAGATTGTCCCTGACGGCATTACGAACTCTCAGCGGCGCCGTGCGCGACCTGAAGTCGTTCATGTCGTGCGCCTCAAGCCATATTACGCGCGTTAGTGAATCTGAGGACTGTACTTTTGCTTCATTATTGTACTTTTTTGCTTGTGCTTATTGTTTATTGTACTATCTCGCTTGTGCTTATTGTTTATTGTACTTTCTTTATTGCTGTTATTTATTGTTGCATGCATTGCGCCCCCCACCCGTGTTCTGTTTTAAGCATCGGGACGATGCTTTTTCAGAAGGGGGGCATTGCCACGCGTGTTAGTTTGAAGTGCTTTGTTTAACCCCGCAAAGACTGTGAGCAACGCTTGGCGCAGATCGCGCCTCAGTGTTCGAGAAGCTTCACGTTTGTAGTAGATCGTTTTCTTAACATTGCGCACAGCACGCGAACACTCAAGATTATTCCAGAGCTTGTGCGACTACCAGTGATAAGCCTAGAATGTTCGACGCGTGATGTATAAAAGCCGGCGCGCTCCAACGATGATCGGTTAATCGACGGCCGACGCTCTGTTCGCCGCTATCAGTGCCAGCGTGTATTGCTGTAATCTTACTCTCCCTTTACCGGCCACAAGTTCGGCCTAATAAACAGTTTCATCTCGGACACGTCGCCTGCTGCCTTCGTCGACGTCACACCCACGTGACACTATTCATATTCAATTAAGCTCTAAAATTCACCGTGGCACACCTCTATCGACATTGTATTTTTCGCAATGTCATTTGTGCACACAGGCTTGAAAGCCTCAATGCCAAGCGCAGCAGTAGTAATGGCCATCTCAAAGAGAGAAATTGTCGCTGCAACCAGAATGGCAAGCTGTGGTCGTTCAAGAAGGTAGCATATTCGATCTACAGAGTCGTTCTGGTAGACCAAACTTGGATCTCCTAAGTATTGCAGCATTGTTTCCTGTGTTATGTCGTCGACTTCGTATTCGAAAAGTTTATTCTAGCTCCATCACTTTGTCACCGTTCGAATAGCCAACTATGTTCACCAAGATAGCGAAGCAAAGCCTATATGACATCTTTGAACGTTGCCTCACCACTATGGAAGGTGCAGACTGATCTGCCAATAGGACGAGCTGTCAGCTCTTCATTGTATACGCCGTTTGCTCAACGTTCTGCCCCGTAGGAGTACTGATGTCGGGTACGAATTTAAGGAAGTGCGGCATTTCCTGCACACATGCGAGCACCTATGGTCTTACATTACACACTTACGTCAGGAGCCGGATGGCCGGGAACCTTACGTTGGAAGAACACTGCCAAGTTCATGAGCGGGTATATTTCTTTAGGCGCAGAGGCGATTAGCTGCCGCGCTTCGGTTTATATGGGCGGGGCTACTCCGGGCTTTGTATGTTGTACGCGGATATAGTAAGACGCAGCTCTTGTATACACTTATCTTGACGGATAGGGGTGAACGCTTTGAACTGACGCTTTAGAAACACGAGGAGGCGTGGCTACCTTGATTTTGCTCATAATGCAGAAGTGGTTCAAAATATGTGGACTAAAATATAATTCTTGGTGTTTTACGTTCCATAACCACATTATCATTGTGGGAGACGCTGTAGTAGAGAGCGCCGGAAACTTCGACCGCCTGGGGCAGTGAACGCGCACCCAAATATAAGCAAACAGGTCTCTATCATTTTGCCTTCATTGAAGAGCGGCTGCCGTGGCCCGGATTCGATCCCGCGACCCTCAGTGAACAGTCCAGCTCCAGAGCCATTAGACCACCAGGGCTGGGAAATTACTTCGACAGGCGTTCGAATTGTTTTAACGAAATGGAACATACCTAATGTGATTTATTGTGCTGCCGAGGTTCATTGCATCCTTAGCGGGACAGCCCAGTATTATAACCAATCCCAGTTCGCGGCAGCAAGAGATTCTGCAGTCATGTTGCATTTATTTAGTACCACGATTCATGTTTAACACTGTTTCGTAAATGACAATCGCGTTTGCAGGTTTCGTGCTTTGCTGGTAAACATGACAGCATTTCAGGAGAGGTGCTTAAATGCACGAAAATGCGTATGACCGAAAATTTTATCTGTCTATAAGGGCATCCGTATCGGAACTTGCTTTGTCCGCCCTTACATTTACAATGACTCGTTCCTGATTGTCGATAACGTCGTCCACGATGTTTTTTGGTCGTTCTCTTTTTCTCGTGACATTTTTATCGTAGTTCTGCAGTTTAGTGGATTTTCATTCACAGCGAGTTGTCCTCGTTCTGAAGAGTGATCGTTTGGCAAGCCAAAAGCCTTTTTATGTCACTCCATAGCATTTCTATCGGGTTCAGCTGGTAGCGGCATTTAGGCAGGTTCAAAACAAGGTATCAGCTGGTACAGTATGGACATAGCAAGAAAATGTAGGCGGAAAAGAGAATAACCACCCAGGACAGGTGCTAAACTTCAACTGGTCTTTCAATCGCAGGAATCACAAGCATGATAACTAACAGAACAAACCCGACAACAGCCAGCCTGATAATCAAGGAAACTGCTACACATTCTGCTATCTGAATGTAGGAGAGCAGCGCTCACCAAGAGGGTGATGTGTCTTTTTGCAATCACGCTTGATGCACCATGCGCAGCCTACACATTTTCGAACAACTGTATTTCATTATGTAATGGCGCCACAGATGATTGGATGATGCACCAGTTTTCATGTTTATTGAACTGGTGAGCTTCCACCACCTCGCGTGCCCTCTCACCTTTAGGATGAAAGATCACTGAAGCTTCACCAAAGACCGGTGCGGAGCCGCAACACTTGCAGTGCATTGCCAAATGGGAAAAAGGTGCGCCTTTCAGTGAGCTGTGATTCTCACGTAATCTTGTATTAAGACACCTCCCAGTTTGGCCTACGTACACCTTTAACCACCTGGTGGGCCAGCGGTATACCACCCCACATTCACACGGCACAAACATCATTTTGTGCTTCACATTACATGGGGCTCGCCCGGATGAATAGTCATGGTCTTTTCTTGAAACTGCAGCACAAACTGTTCCTAATTTTCTAGGCGACGTGAATACCTGTCAAACCTGTAATTACTGACAACTTTTTTTTCATGCGATGAGACAGCGCATGAACACAAGGAAGCTGCTGCCACTTGCTTGGTCTTAATCTTGTCGATAACTTCCCCACGCTCTCCTGGCATAAGACTTCTTAAAACGTTTTCACATGATAGTGAAATTACTCAACTGGGATAGCCAACTTTTTTTGAGTCTTTTGATTTGGGACATCGCGCTCTCTTGCAAAGAGTGAATGCACGATTTGGATACAACAGACTGCTAACACGATGTCGCTACGCCTACTTTTACCAGCTTGCAGTGACTGGATCTGAAGTTCAGGACAGATTTTATTGATCTAGAAAGATATGGCCAGCAAACATTGGTGTTAGAAAAGTTGAGCCTAAGATCTTATTGTAACGAGTAAGAGCCCTTTGAAGACATAAAGATGACGAAGAAGTGTTCGAACAGGCGCGATCGCGCGTACCGTAACGCGAGGCCCGAGGCGCGCGAACCGAGCTGTGATGGGCACGCAAGCAAAGACGAGCGAGCATTGTTGACGTGGCCTTGCAAAAAGGTCGTCTCGCCAGCAAGTGCACTGGCGACGGGAGCGGCAGAACTTCGACGAGGCAGCCTGCGACGCGGGCATCCCGAGAGGTGGCCGAAGACCTCGACCCGGTTCGAGTGAGGCTGTTCCGGATGCAGCAACCGCGCACAACAATCACTTCCTGGCGCAAGGCCCCTTCGAAGCAAGCCACCGAAGACAGTCCCCGGTGGGCCACATCAGCTTGCAGCACCGGGTGGCACCTGCCGCCGCTAGGCTTAACCTATGAGGCCTCCGCCACGTCAGCAAGGACGTCACGCGAGACGACGGACGACTGCGGCAGCGGTAAGAAAGGCGACGTTCGTCGGCAGCGCCAAGATCATGGACAGAGACTCAACGAAACCAATCACGGACTCTGAGTATGAACATATGTAACATGTCAAGTAAGAGCAGCCCAAGGCGTCAGCTGTTAGAGGTCTAGCATAGCGGAACTATGATTAGGACAGTTTATCTAGCAGTGGTATAATTTTGTGGTTTGTTTGAGTTTGTTAGCAGTGATTCCATTTCTTTTTCATACATTTTTGATGGTTAAAGTGACGCGCGTCTCTTATTAAGTGTGTTGTATCGTTAAGCGTGTCTTGTCTCAATTCATCAACCGTAACCACCCGAATCCGTGACAACTGGCGAGCCTGACAGGATTTCTTCCTGGCCAGCCACTGATTCTCGTGTGTTGCGGAGATGGAATGGGAGAAAATATTAAGGGTCATTAGAGAGCAAAAGCTGAACAAGCAGAAAATTCTCAAGTAAATTGAAGAAGAGAGAGTGCAAGTTCGGGAAAAGCGAGAGCTCGCGAGAAAGGAGCACAATGCCAGATTCGAGTCGAAACGCAGCGAAGTGCAAGCAATCGATGCTAGAGAAAAGCAGACACTAGAACACCAATTGTGATTGGCACAAGCCAAATGTGGCATAGGAGACAATGAGAGAAGACCCACGGAGGTCTTGCCGAGAAAAGTCAGTGTGCCCGATTTTGAGAGTCCAGTTGTAGCTGAGTAAAGGGGGCAGAGAGAGAGATGAAAACATTTATTGTGAAAAGAAAAAAAA
The DNA here is from genome assembly GCA_030522465.1 of Rhipicephalus appendiculatus. Lineage (NCBI taxonomy): Eukaryota > Metazoa > Arthropoda > Arachnida > Ixodida > Ixodidae > Rhipicephalus > Rhipicephalus appendiculatus. The sequence continues at coordinate 30,988 of JALIZH010017677.1, forward strand.
GAAAGACAGCTTGGGGGCCAAAGCATGACCCCGCTACATGGTCGGCGTCCCTAGTCCGGGACACCACATGACGAGGCCCCGACTAGGGCCCGTCTCACCGTTGAGACTCCAGCGAGGAACAGTTGAGAAGGGCAGGCTCCCATGCCTCTCGAGAAGGGGCAGAAGAAGGGGGCAGGTGGGGATTTTTTTGTACATGCCCACAACATGTGGAAGATGTCACAGGTCTCCCCACAGTGGGGGGCCCCGACAATCCGTGTTCGGGTCAAAGTGCTTTATGATTGCAGGACAGAGTAGAGTTCCTGTCTGCCGGCGCCTTAATGTTCGCTCATCCGCCTTACTCAGCCCCTTTGCAGGAGCCGGGAAAAGGCGGTGAGTGTCGCGATATACGAAATAATTTCTTTGAACCGCAGCAGTGGTGTATTGGCCTCCGAGTCATAAGAGCTGGGGTGAGGAGCCCGGTGGGTAAGCGCGCGGGCAGCCGCGTCAGCGGCCTCATTACCTCGTAAACCCTGATGGCCAGGAGCCCAAATTATACGTTTCGGGGTTGGATCAGTGGCAGACCGTCTTAGAATATGGCTGGCTAAGGGCGTCCCCTGCTAAATAATGGGCACATGCTTGAGCACGCCAGTTGTGCTAATGAGAGCAAGCTCTCAAGTAAGAGCAGAACGAAAACGGCTCAGATGTTACAAATACTCGTAGTAAGGCAACGGATAGTGAACTTCAGGCTATTTTGGTGGAAGAGGGCACGAAGCAATAAAACGCGACGCCCCGAGACAACAAAGAGGCAGACAAAATTGAAGGACACTTTGTACATTCCAAAGTGTGCTCGGCGAACGCCTGTGTCCACTGAGACGGGGTCGGTCAGATTGGAACGCGATGCGCGCGTCTCCTCCTTGCATGATTGGAAACGCTGGGCACAGCGACGCTACGCAAGGAAAGCGCGAGCGCTGTAGAGTCCGACGAGACCGGCGTCCGTTTGCGCACTCCGGCGGCCACCTGGCACCGTGCCAGGGCTCGGACGGAGGGAAGCATGTACGAACGGACGGATTGGGAGGGATGTGAGCATGAGACATTAAAGCCTTTCGCCTGGATAGCTCTTCGTTAATGAGCATGCCTGTAGATGGAACAAGTGTCAAGCGTTCAAGAAGATGTATTATTAGAGATGTGTAGGATATATGGAGTGTCTGAGACGCATGGTTATAAAAGCGTGAAGGTAAAACGAACGCAGCCAGCCCCAAAAGGACCGAAAAGTTGTTGGTATTGTCGGGACGCAAGAAAAGGTTGTTGAACTGGTCAATGTCAGACGCGTAAAGCAAATGAAAATGAATGCTCCAAAAATGCCCAAAATTGGGTGCAGCCATTTTGATGCAAAAAGGACGATAATAGTAACCAGTGCCAGACATAAAGGTACGACGCCGCTTCAGAAAGTTGGTTGTAAGAGGCGTCCGGTGAAGATATATACAGGCACCAGCTGTGGTGAGCGTTCGAGGTGATGAGTCCGAGGAAAATGACCGAGGAAAATAGACCGAGGAAAATGTTGAAAGAATTGTGCAGTGTGAAAAAGCACAGGTTTAAGCACGGTGAAGCAAACCGGTGGCTGCTCTAGTGGAAAATAGAAGCGGTGAATTGGAATGGTTAGGAGCAGAATTATGAATGATTGTAGTTTGAGTAGAGTTCTGTAGTAAATAAATTTGTGCAGATTTGAGAACAGTGAGTGCTACATACTGTGAGTAGTTATCTTTCCGATTGCAGCAGCAGTGTTAAGGACAATGAACTCGTAGACTATGTGAAAAGTGTAGTGTAGTGCTTAGAGATGTGTTCCCGAAAGTGCTTTGTGATTACTACTGAGTGAACACAAGGCAAGTAAAAACAAGTCGGAAGCTACGAATTACGGTTATGGCAAGGTCAAGAGGGTGGCAAGAAGTAGATTTTGCGATGAAATTCTTGAAAAGGGGGCGTGTGTCGCGAGTAAGAGCGCTTTCGAGACAAAAAGATGACGAAGAAGTGTTCCAATAGGCGCGAGCGCACGCACCGTAACGCGAGGCCCGACGAGCGTGACCTGAGCTGTGATGCGCACGAAAGTGAAGACGAGCGAGCATTGTCGACGTGGGCTTGCAAGAAGGTCGTCTTGCCAGCAAGTGCACTGGCGACGGGAGCGGCAGGACTTCGACGAGGCAGCCTGCGATGGGGGGCGTCCCGAGAGGTGGCCGGAGACCTCCACGAAGGGAAGCATTGTGTATCTCTGGTAAATTCACGCTTATATAATAAGTAATAGCACGATTTGTTAAAGGTTGTTGAGTGAATTCAGAAATAAATCAACTGTTGTACATTCTACAATATCGGCTGTTAGGCTATTCCACTCACAGGTAGTTCTGGGGAAAAAAAAGAATACTTGAACGTATCTGTGCGGTTTACGTAATCTACAACTTTCTTTGAATGACATACGCGCACAGCACATTCACCTGTTTGTTTAATATGCACTGTTTTGCTAATTCCAGTTTTTCCATGAAAAGTGAGGTAAAATAGCTTCAGCCTTTCCGTTCTTCTTGTTTCTTGTAGTTTTTCGAGCTCCGCTTTAACTAAAAGAAGTGAAGGTGATGTGCGCCAACTATAAAAATTAAGCACAAATCGAACAGATTTTCGTTGGACCATTTCTAGCTTTTTAATATTGGACATAGTAAAGGGATCCCACACACTAGCTGCGTATTCTATTATTGGCCTAATAAAAGCTTTGTATGCGAGAGGTTTGATGTGCAGTGTAGCATTTACAAGCCTCCTTCGCAAGTAACCAAGCTTCTTCATTGCCCTTCTTTCAATGTATTGAACATGTTCATTCCATTTTAAGTGTGATGTCAATATTAGTCCTAAATATTTGTGTTTAGCGACCTCCGATAAAGCATGACCATCGATGTGATAGGTAAACAAAAGCGGCTGTTTCTTACGCGTAACTCTCATTGCAACAGTTTTTTATAGTTAATTGCCATCTGCCATTTTGCACAACACGTTTGAAGCGTTGCTAATGCAGTGTTTAAAGATTCTTGATCATTATAACTATGAATTTCTTGATATATTATACAATCGTCCGCGAAATGCTTTATTTTTACGGGTAAGTTTAGCACAATATCATTAATAAATAACAGGAAAGACAATGGCCTCAAAATTGATCCTTGGGGCACACCTGATTTCACAGGGGCGGAAGTCGAGCTTACGCCATCAATTGTAACACACTGGCTTCTCATCGAAATATCAGCCGCTATCCACGCAAGTACTTTGTCATTTTTCAGTATTGGTTTGAGTTGAAGTATTAATTTCTGGTGACTCACACGATCGAAAGCTTTTTTCGAAATCCAATAATATAACATCTACCTGACCATTCATATCGACCGCTGCAGCCAGGTCATGAAACGTCTCGATAAGCTGAGTTACCGTAGAATATCCTTTGCGAAAGCCGTGCTGAAGCGTGGTAATTAGCTTATTACTTTCGACAAAGATAGTCAGGTGTTTGAATATTATATGCTCTAGAATTTTGACACTAGAGAATAGCAAGGAGATAGGCCTAAACGAGGATGCAAGCGAGTGGTCATCAGTTTTCGGTACTGGCGTGGTCTTGGCGTGCTTCCAATCACTGGGAAGCTCAGCGCGCGAGAGCGAGGATTTGAAGATCAAGCACAGGTATTTAGCACTCCATTCAGCATACCTTATAAGAAAGGCGTTAGGTATAGAGTCGATTCCTGGTGACTTTTTCGGATCGAGATTAGGCAAAAGCGATACCACGCCTTCTTCAGTAGTACAGACGTCATCGATAGGTGGTATGACATCGTAAGTAGTGAAATCAGGGGCAACATCGTTATCACGCGTATATACTGAACAAAAATAATCATTCATTGCTTCTGCTATTTCCCTCTTATCGGTTATAACACAGGCGTCAATGGATAAACTTGATACGGGACTTTTTTTAGGTGAAAGGTACCGCCAAAACCTATTTGGTGACGTCAAGAGAAAGTTTGTCAAAACCTCACTTTGATAATTTTCTTTTGCGTTTTTCAAATTGTCTTTCAGTGTATGACGCATCTCTGATATTTTGTCTAATCCAGACAATGATGGTCGTTTTATTTGCTGCTTTCTTGCCTTCTTAAGCTTGCGCCCCGTTCGTACGATTTCCTTCGTCATCCAGAGGCTAGACCGATTTAATACCTTGCGTTTGTGAGGAACGAAGTCTTGAATACATTTTATTACTAGGTGCTTGAAAAAGCACCACAATCGGCCGACAGAGCATTAATTTTCTTTGGAAAGCGTAAGGAAATAGGAATAAAAATGATCGAAAGTGTCCATAATGTCCACGTCACTAGCACGCGAAAACACGGGTAGAATGGTGGTCTTTTTATCGGGCTTTTTTGTGGGGCATAGTTCGAAGCATAAGGACGCAATTTTATGGTCCGAAATGCCGTCGTAAATTTCTACTATCGGACTTCGGCGATATATGCCTCTACTAACAAGAAACAGATCTAAAACCGTGCTAGAATTGTTTTGAATGCGAGTGGGCATTTTTACAAGCTGCGACAAATCGTGGAACAGCAGAACATCGAGGAAAGGTACAGATGCAGCGGAGAGGGCATGTGGAAATTCATCTGACCAATTTACCATGGGAAAATTGAAATCGCCACCGATTAAGACGTTGCATCCATTTCACTTCATACATTTTTGATATTCTAGTGTGCCGTGCGTCTGTTATTAAATGTGTTGTATCGGTAAGCTTGTCTTGTCTCAGTTCATGACCCGTAACCATCCCAATCCGTGACACTAAGAACTACAGCTCATTGTCTCTTGCAGCTTCTACCGTGAAATGCAGTCCTATGCCAAGCTCTTTAAAAGCTTTGAATTTGTTATCTTCCTGTTGACATATTCATCTATTATAAAGACAAGGAAATTTTCGGCGTACCGTGACATTTTTTCAACGAACCCACTCAGATTTCTGTCAACAGCTGGATCAACTTTCGCTAAAAAATGTTGCTCAGGATGGGTGCCACCCTCGAGCCTATGGAAACGCCTAAACGTTAAACGACTACAGCGGAATTCCACAGGATAATCCTACAGGTGTACGAATGGTGAAGTTCTCAGCCGAATGGAAGAGGAATTTTGTTGTGACGATGCCGAATCAATACGAATACGAGTCTAGAGCTCTTCGAACAGCTTACGGTTAGTGAGGCAACCATTTTCAAAATACCTTTAGAATTCCACAACATTTTATCTAAACAAATATCCACAAAGCTTAACAAAGGAATGTTAAGTTACTTTTAATCTACAGAACCTTGACAAGCTCGTATACAGTAACTGGATACTTGTCGAAATACAGAAGTGACTACCGTAATCAAAGTAGTCACTGCAACCGTATTCAACGTTGCCGGATCATTGTTGCAAGATCATCAATCAAGCTGAGCTACAAAAAAAAAATATTTGAGAAGACAGTCTCGCAAATTCAGCTATATGTGTATTAGAAGGAATAGACAGCTGCCCCAGCATCAACCCAGGAACCAAAGCAGTTAAATGTCAGTGTTGAGTGCTTTATCTTCAAGAACAATTTACAAAAACATAACGCTTGCGCCTGTGTTGATTGATGTAAATGTGTGCCAAAGTTGCACTTCTCAAGCTAACGCAACCTTAGCCCCCACCATTTCATGATCACGAGCAATACTGTTCTTGTGATAGCGCAGGTACCCACAAAATTACTCGGAGCGTCGGACCGGTGGCCGCTCGTTCGGAGCACGGCCGTGTCAAAATACAGCCATGGTCCGCGCGTGCGCGATCTCTAGAAAGCAAGCCCCAGTCCCAAGTGTATCTATATAGGCGTCACGCAGCATTGAAAAAAAAAAACAGTTGCGGTTTGTCCGTCTTAGCGCTACGACAAGAGATCAGGGGGGGGGGGGGGGGGGGCATGTAGGTAACAGTTTGCTCGCTTCGGACGAAAACTGCAGGCTTTTCTCGCGCTATTCACGGTCGCGCACGTGTTATATAGTAACCCATGAGGCCGGGCGTATAGAGC
>JALIZH010017678.1:0-27500 GCA_030522465.1 Rhipicephalus appendiculatus
GTCGCTTATCATCCTGCAGCCCCCCCCACTTACGCACTTCTTGGACCCCCCTGTAGCCCGGAGGAAGCAGAGGAAGTTGCCATAGCCCTAGCAATCGCCAAAACAAATGTAGCCTATATAATCAGTGATTCAAAAACGGCCATTCTAACCTTTGCCCGCGGTCGCCTCCATCCTCCCGCGTGGCAAATATTAAGAATGTGTACCATAAATCCCGATAGGCTTATTGAACTCGTGTGGGTGCCGGCTCACTCTGGCAATCCCGGAAATGAGGCCGCCGATAACATAGCCCGAGGACTTATTATCCGGGGCAAATGGCGACCCCAGCCGGGATTTCTCGAGAGAGCGGGGCACACACTTTCTCAGAACTCACCCAACAAACACGCCTTGCTCGTCGCCTCTACCCTCCTCCCCACCACCGCCCTTCTCACACCCAACAAATCATCTGGAGGCGACTACAAACCCGAACTCTTCCCCACCCCCTCAAATCCTATCCCACTTCCGCCCCCATTTCTCCAGAGTGCACACTCTGTGGAGAGTCACCCGCCACATTAGACCACATTCTCTTTGGCTGCCCTGCCGATCCCTCCCCCGCAGGGGCAGCCCACCATCAGCACTTGGGAGGAATGGGAGGCCCTTCTTGCGTCGCAGGACCTGGACACACAGCTCCGCTGCGTGGACCGGGGTGCCAGTGCCCTGGCCCTGCGTGGTCTGGACACATAGGCGCAATGTGAGGGCCGTGCGGTGGCCCAGGGCTCATAAAGGGTCCAAACTCACTCGCCCAATAAAGTTTTTCCTCCTCCTCCTCCTGTCCGTCAATTGAAGCGCTGGAACGCGGATGGCGTCTGGACGATGCGCAAAGCGCGAGAATACGAACGCATGCGAAACGGAGGCACATAAGTCTCGCGTCTCGCTGCGATTCGAGGTAAAATATTAAAAAAGAAAACACGCGCACAATCCGTTTGTGTGTCCATACCACTGAGAGTAAAAAAAAAAAAAAAGACATGGCATTGTCAGTCGTATGGCCGCAAGCTATCGCAGAACACACTTTGCAATGTACAAAGTGTCTTTCTGAGCGACGTGATTGTATGACGAACATAAGTGATAAGTGGTAATAGGGAAATAATGACATGTCATGTGCAACATATGACTTGCATGCCGCGCTCATGGCGCGCTCACGGCCCGTTTAGCTAGCTTGATATACACCAAAATTGGCATTGCGGGATGTGACTGTATAGCGAACATAAGTGGCAGGTGGTAACGTGAAAATATTGGCATGCATGTCATCTGCAATGCCATTTACATGCCACGCTAATGGTGTGCTTGTGTCCAGTTCGCTAGCTTGATGTACACCAAAATTAGGTATTGCGAGACGTGACTGTATGACGAACATAAATGACAGGTCCTAACATGTAAATCATGACATGCATATTATGTACAGCATGATTTGCTCCTTGTTGGCTGCTTCGCATTGCATCGATTCCCACAGTGCGTGGGATCTGCCGGTTTTTTTTAAAGCGAGCCCAAATCTAAGCACACGGGTGTGTCTGTATAAATTTCGCCCAATGGTTAAAATTGCGCTCGGCGACTCAAGCTTAATCACCTACGTGTCATTCCTTTTTTCTGTTGTTTTTAAGGGATTTACTAGACAGAAATATTTCACTGTAGTGGGACCAGGACTGTACAATAAAAGGTTATCTCAAGCCCAATTAATGGGGTGGTGCCACCAAATTTGTGGCTTGCGCGTTCTTCGCTGCAAGATTTTCTTATAGCTCTAGTAAGTATTATACACGCACCAAGATTCACGTATTCTCGCTAAATAATTTAATATCGCCTTATTTATGCGGACAACTTTCGGTTTCGGTTTCTGGGCGCCAAGTTGGGCAGTGACGTAGAAGTGTAGGAGGCTTGGTCACGTGAACCACACAGGCTCGCGCGAAGATGCGCAGCACTTAGCCAGGAAGCGATCGAAGCTAGGCGAGTGATGTAGCAACGATGCTTGGGCGGTACGTACGTTTCGGAGGTGGCGGAGGTCCGGAGGTCACTAAGGTCACTACAAATCTGGTGTGACGTCACTACAACTTTCGTTGTCCTTCCTATAGAGATACGTCAATTTTGATGCGCTAGCGATGGGCATCGATCGGGAGAATGAGCATTTAGGTACACTTTGGAAGTGAATTAAAACATATTCTAAACGTTTGCTGTGTCCGACCCTTCGTGGGGAGTGTCCTTGCATGCAGAGGAAACCCACAACAGGGCTTGTTATAGCCTGGAAATTTGATGGCACCACCCCTTTAAAGCTCGTAGCATTATCCGATAACAACAGCGCCGCAGTTGGACACCTAACAAAAAAGCAAAACTTCGTTTATCACTGAGTCGCTAAAACGCTGCTTTCACGCAATATTTAACACTCCTCATGTTTGGGACGACGCCAAGTGCACTTTACGATGTGCTTCAACTAGAAAACGGCACTAGAGCGTAATGATCCTGGCGAACGGAGGATACACATCACTCTCGGCAAGTGCACAAACTGATCTTATTGCAGCGCATATACAGCCGAGCAAGGCCAAATGTGTCTGTAGATCGTGCTAGGCAAATTTACAAGCAGTTAAACTTGCGCTAACAGAGCGGGACAAACCGCCCTTTGAGGGTGAGCATGGGGTACGCGCACATGCTAGCCTTATGTGGCTAGCAGACGACGCGAGGAGCAATCCACACTAGGCGTGCTTCAGTCAGTGGCCACCAGGCGGCGACTCCGCTCGATCTCGGGGCGAATAAATCTCACCACTACCGTTCAGCACTGCCAAAGCTACGGGGTGTAAGCAAGCCACACTCTTAGCAAGAAAACATAGTTCCAGATATAATTACCTCAGAATTCAAAAAAGTTGAGAGATTCGCCCTTGTTTAGAACCTGCTGCTTCACATCAATAAGTAATATGTTTATTCTTTATAGCGTTTACGTCGCATTTCTGTAATTGTATCCGTAACCGCCGGTAACCGTGGTTACAAATCAACATGGCAGCGCCCATGAAGACGCGACCGCGCGCTTTGATACGAACTTGCCCTTGTTGCTCGCCCAAAGCGCTTACAGCAACAAATAAATGGTGTAATGAGCCATCGCTTCGTGCCATCTCACGCTGAGGACATATCATCAGGTACGTTATGTCGTTATTGGCGAGATAAGCTTTAGCCACACCTGCTAAGCTTAACGCGCCGAGAATTTGACAGCGGTTAATGGAAATTAGCGCAGTGTAGTCACGAGTGCGTTGCTTCCGAAGCGTCAAGACTATCTAAAGCAAATACCAGCGTCAGTTTGGAACTTACGGGCCACAGAGCGCACAACGATGACAGGAACAACTCGAGGCGGAGGGCACCAGCGTCGATGGGTGCAGCCATGTTCTATTTTTTTCGGCGCTGCTGTCTGCTCGCCGAACGTGTGCGCGCAAACGCCAGGGAGACGCTTAGCAGACAACGCGACGCGGATGAATACATGTTGAGGGGTAATCGCGCTTCCTATTTGCTGAGGGGCCCTGTAGCCTCCACAGTACTGAAGGGAACTTCTGAGATGGAGTATAGCTAAAGCCTAGAAACAACCTGGAATCAACCAGACTATAGTCTTCATAATGGGCGGCTCAGCGGAAGGTTAGGCATTTTTTTTTCATGTCGCCGCTATATATTAGAGCGAAAAAAGACTTCTTGATGTTCAATATGCTAATCTGGGGCTAAACCGAACAATAGACACGGTACTTCGGTGCTTCGGCTCGGGGCTTCAGCCATAGGAATGTTCTTGAAGCTGTTTGTGGTTTCATTCACGAAACAAAACGAATACTATTGTAAATTCTTACTTGTATAAGTATTCTTATAGTAGTAATGAATGAATAATTACGAAAACACAGGTTGGCTTTCACTATAGTACCATTATTCTAATTCCTCTTCAGCGTAACCATTTAGCTGTCCGCTCTGAAGGTACAAGTAAATAATTCCATTGCACTCTGTGCTTTATATGTTTGTTTTTCTTTTCTGTTTAACCATTCGTTAATATTCCAAGCATTTAAAAACTTCATATTGTCTCGTGGTCGTGACGTTGACGAAGAAGACAGTCGGCGTGTCAAAGAAGAAACTCTTTATTTGGCTGAACTTGTGGCCGTGAAACTGAAAGTCAGATTACAGCAATACTGGCACTGCTAGCGGCGAACAGAGCGTCGGCCGTCGATCAACTGATCATCGTTGGAGCGCGCCGGCTTTTATTCATCATTCGTCGAACATTCTAGCCTTATCACTGGTCATCGCGCAAGCTCTGGAATAATCTTGAGTGTTCGCGTGCTGTGCGCACTGTTAACAAAACGATCTACTACAAACGTGAAGCTTCTAGGAACACTGAGGCGCGATCTGCGCCGAGCATTGCTCACAGTCTTTGTGGGTTTAAACAGAGCACAACAATATAACACGCGCGGCAATATGAGCAATTCTGGCTCGTATCCCCAGTGTGGGTACAAACCATACCAGATAATAATAATAATAATAATCATCATCACAAGCTACACTCGCATTGCCGCTGGCGCTCGCGAAGAACAGTCGCGCACGCAGGGGTGAAAGCCGAGCAAGGCTTCAAAGACCAGTACGACGTCCCCGTGGTGGACGACTTGCAGCGTGTCGAGCAGCCAGGGTAGAAGAGTTGTAGAGGTCTTCTGTGGACAGAAAAAGGAAGAAAGGCCACCCGGAAAGGCAATCGGCAAGATGTCGCCAATGAGACTCGAGACGCCGCCTCAGAGCGTGCCGACCACCTCAGCTATGCTCACGCGAAGTCAGGCAAGAAGAATGGCGTTGGAAGAAGCCTGCCGGACAGCGCCGTCATCGGCCGGGCTGGCTTCGCCGAGTGAGCCTAGTGTTCCGATGCCCCGAGCAAGGACGACTCGGAGAACACCGTCCGCAAGGGACGCCATTAGCCACACACATCGTCAAGGAGACGAAGAGAACAAAGCGCCAGAAAGCGTTGTCGATCGACGCGCTGGTCATCAGCTAGCAGAGATGGCCAGATGAGCATAGGCGTGCGCACGAGGGGGGCAGAGGGGGGCGCCCCCCCTCCTGGTCGCGTAAGAAGGGGGGCGCAAAGTCTGCCCCATACATAGACTTAATAGGAAGGGGGGGCGCTGCGACGAAACCTCGCCCCCCCCTCTACCCCTGACGGGGAACCCTGCGCACGCCTATGCAGATGAGGAATGATATCAACGAAGAAGTTCCCGCAAGAACAGCAGGCGCGAAGACAGTTCAGCCAGCAGAGATGGCCAGATGAGGAATGATATCAACGAAGGAAGTTCCTGCAAGAACAGCAGGCGCGAAGACAGTTGAGCCAGCAGAGATGGCCAGATGAGGAATGATATCAACGAAGGAAGTTCCTGCAAGAACAGCAGGCGCGAAGGCAGTTCAGCCAGCAGAGATGGCCAGATGAGGAATGATATCAACGAAGGAAGTTCCCGCAAGAACAGCAGGCGCGAAGGCAGTTCAGCCAGCAGAGATGGCCAGATGAGGAATGATATCAACGAAGGAAGTTCCTGCAAGAACAGCAGGCGCGAAGGCAGTTCAGCCAGCAGAGATGGCCAGATGAGGAATGATATCAACGAAGGAAGTTCCTGCAAGAACAGCAGGCGCGAAGGCAGTTCAGCCAGCAGAGATGGCCAGATGAGGAATGATATCAACGAAGGAAGTTCCCGCAAGAACAGCAGGCGCGAAGGCAGTTCAGCCAGCTGAGATGGCCAGATGAGGAATGATATCAACGAAGGAAGTTCCTGCAAGAACAGCAGGCGCGAAGGCAGTTCAGCCAGCAGAGATGGCCAGATGAGGAATGATATCAACGAAGGAAGTTCCCGCAATAACAGCAGGCGCGAAGACAGTTCAGCCAGCAGAGATGGCCAGATGAGGAATGATATCAACGAAGGAAGTTCCTGCAAGAACAGCAGGCGCGAAGGCAGTTCCCAAAGGCTCCGACCGTCGAACCTCACGCCTTCTATCGGCGACAGAGACGTGTTCAGCGCCAAGACGGTGATAACTCGCCTGTCTGCAGCCCGGGCTACGGCCACTGCAAGCGGTAAGAAGAGGAAGGAAGCCTTGGGACGATCTCGAAGCAAAGACGATCATTACGCCTAGAGAAGCTTTTCGGGATCGCTTCACATGACAGCCTGTCAGCCTACCAGCGGTCCAGTCATATGACACCCATAAGCCATGCCAAGGAAACGGGTCTCCGTCAGGCACGTCGTGACACAAGTGTGGGCAATATCGATGAAATAGCGCGCGAACGTGATGCATCTCGATGGGATAGAACTCCTCCTTGCGCTGTAAGAGGAGGCGAGAACAGAAGATGCCGGAGGAAGATGTTCACCGTGTCAGAAGAGATCACAACATCTACAGGTTCCAGTTTTCGAACCTTAGTCAAGTTTGCCTTCTTCTGGACATTCACACCATGGGGGCTTCTACGAAATGACTTAGTACCATGTCCTGAACAGTACAGCTGAAGCTTTTTAGCTAACGTCTCCGCGCAGTGCGAATGAACGTGCGATCACACGCTGACAAGCACAACGTAGACAGATCAATTTATTGGCTACGCTTTGATATTAAAGAAGATTTACTAACCACCCTAGACGTCTCAGAAATAATTCTTAGGCTGCTATGTGCTTCAGAATGATAATTGTTGGGGTTTAACGCCCCAAATCCGAGATATCATTATGAGAGACACTGTAGTGGAGTGCTCCGGAAATTTCGACCACCTGGGGCTCTTTAACGTGCACCTATAGATAAGTACACGGGCCTCAAGCATTTTCGCCTCCATCGAAAATGCTTCTGCCGCGGCCGGGATGCGATCCCTTGACCTTCGGGTCAGCAGTCGAGCATAACTACTAGAACACCGTGGTGGGCCATGTGCTCCAGAATAGTAAACATGCGCCAGCTTTCCCAAATGCTCTTGACCTAGGAATTCAATCCAACGAAATCATGAACGACGATGTCGGAGTATTAAATACGAAGCATTTCTTAGTGAACTGCACGTACACTGTAAAAGAAAATTACTCCCAGGTGGGAGTAAAACGCCTGTCCTCTAGCGACCCCCTTGTTCGCAGTAATTTTTCCTCCGGACCTCCGGAGCAAAGTTCTTACTCCCGCTGGCCGGAGCAATTGCGTGGCACAGCCGGAGTACTTTTCATTGATATTTCACTCCGGCCGACCGGAGTGATTGCGTGGCGCCGCCGGAGGCACTTTTTACCGGCATTTTGCTCCGGCTGGCCGGAGGGAATGCGGGGCACCTCCGGAGTATTTTTCGCTGCTTTTTCACTCCGGCTATCCGGAATTTTCGCGTGGCACCTCCGGAGTATTTTACGAATGTCATTACTTCGGACGGAATTGCAGTGCGATGGATCACGAGTATTCTTTTTTTAATTCTTTGCTCCGCTGTTTGTTTATTCTATGCTGATCGTGTCACGCATTGGTTAGATGAAGGAATTCTCATGCAAACACTGCAGAGTTACTATGTATTTTTTCCACAGAGCTCTAGCAGATGAAATTCAGGAGAACACTTGAGTTCTTATTACTTGATTTATTCAAAATATGCTGCAGTTTGTGGCTGATGACCCACCATTTGGGAAAAGAAGACAAGAAACAAATATACAAAAAGCCACCAAAAAAGAACACAAGAAGACAGATCACATGAAATCAGCAGCACTCAAGTTTTAAGCGCAGCACGTTGAAATGAAGTCCAGAATGCCGTAAAACGATGCACAACAAACGAAGAAAGCGTAGCCGCCGGGAACAATCTCCGAAGGAACATCCATCACATTCATTGACGACGCAAGGGTTCAGCTGATTGTTTCCTGCATAATTTATCAAAAACATAATACATGAGAACTGCAAATCATGCTAGAGGCACGAAAACTGAGGACAGTGAAGCCGCGGGTACTGATTAATGCCCATACTGTCTGCCTGTCCATGAGAACACCCAGGTTCTTAAACGGACCACACAAAAAAGACAGGACGAGCACTCAATATCAAGAAGCATATCACATGCACACCGGTGTCAGCCAGCCGCTCCATGATAAAAACACACCTCCGTGCCGCGGACAAAGTTCAAAACGGGCGAAAATTTTCCATATATTTCTAAATCGATACCTCTACTTCTGCTGACAGATTCATAAGCATTTTTTTTCACTAAAATGAGCGACTTTTGGTACTTTCGAAGACAGCATCAGGAATACCTCTCCCGATTACCTTCCTAATTTTCTAAAATATTATAGCTGCATGATTATTACAGTCGCATTTCAGTATGTGCTCATCGTCCTACTTCCAGCATATTAGGCTACAGTTTGCATACTTGCGGCCGGTTCTTAAGAAAAACGTACCTTCATTCTGCTTTGCAAAAGAGTCTTCGAGAGAAGTTCGCGTTGTATTTCTTTTTTTTTTAATTTGCAGCGCCCGCTCTGTCGTGAAACTTATCGTAATGAACATTTTTTCAAAATAGTTATTGCATGAGCATGTATCGTTTCCAAACGAACAGGCTCGAGCACAAAATAAAGTTTACTCCTACTTAACGAAATAAATTAGCAATCAAAAGTACAAGCATTACGCCAACTATGCCAATTGCATCATCAGTATAGTAGACTGACAGAAATGAGGGGAGGTGGACCAGTTTACACACAGGTCCGTGAAGACGTCCGGCAGGAGGCCACGGATGGTGATGCACGCCGAGGTGTCACGACTTGTGCACCAGGATTCGAGGAATTTTCTTTTCCTTCTTCTGTTGACAGGCCAGCGTCGTTGCATCGTCCAGGTCAATACTATGTGTCGTCTTCGCGCACTGTTCGTCAGAGAAAGATAGAAAAAAGTGTTTTATTCTCACAGAGATATGGGACATGAAGGCGAACATTTTGACAGTTTTACTCGTTTGGTCGGGGAAATTCAACTCACCCCTTCCCCCCCTCCTCAAAAAAAAAAAAAAAAAAAAAAAAAAAAAAAAAAGACTGCATTCATGGCCATGGCAGCAGGACCGAACACAGAAAAAAAATGCAGCAGCGCAATAGTTCTCTCTCTCATCAACACAGAAAAGGCTGCCAGTTTCTCAAGAAGGTGCCCTCTTCTTTTTTTCTTTCACTACCATACCCCTCCGCCCAACGACGGTGAGCGGTGCTCTCAAATGGGTTGCAGAAATAAGCGTGAACCAACCTCCCCATCTAGACAAACATCGCGCGCCCCACAACACGTTCTGCAAAGCAACCCCACCTTCCTTTCGCATTCCTCGTCACTAGTCTCGTCAGCCCCTTTCCCCCCTCTTTTGTCATGAAAGCACCATGTCCGCCGAAGGGTCAGTTATACTTCTAGATTAGTATCTCAGATACCATTAATACAATCAAAATAATTTTTTTCACCAATATGATATGTATTTGCGTTCTAAAAGTCTGTACCGAACACATTTCCCAAGGCCAATTCGCTAAATTTATAACGAATTAACGCTGATTTCAGTTATTCCTGTTTTATTCATTCAGTTTACATAATCAAAATAATTTATACGTAATGAGAGGCCTCGACCTGGCGTTTATTAATATGGAAAGCGACAAATATTACCGTTTATGTATACTGACCAGACCAAAATATCTGTTAAGTAATTAGGTTTACTTATAAAAATTAATAACCTTTTATCGAATCAACCCACAACTATGATGTTTTCTATTAATGCATATCTACGCAGAGTCGATCAGCGCTCCAAATATTACAGTGGTGTGCTTAAAATTACCGAAGTTATTCATATTAAGAAAAGAAAGCACGTGTTCCAAACAACGCATTTTCAATATTTCCACTGAATTTTTTACTGCCATCTTGCAAAGCTAGCCGAGTCTTGATAACCTACTTGGTTATCAACACAAAATTAGTCAATTTTAGCACTTTTTGAAAAGAATAACACAGAGAATTCAAGAAGAGCTCACTCACCAGTTTTGCGCCGCAGCAGCGACCGCCGGATCGTTCGCCACTCGCGAGATCACAATGTGTCGTTCGTTGCACGGAACAATCACACGATTAAGGTTCCCGCAACTCCCTTCTGTCGATGACAACCTTCGTTGATGCTTGTAGTCGCTTGTGATGTCCACAAGGTGCACAGAACGATTTCCTTTTCCCGAACGCGGGCGAAGGGTTCGCGCATTCCTCGCTGCACTTCGATTCGGGTGGCTTGGCCTGCGACATGTTGGTTTGTGGGGACCGGCCGCCCGGCGAGGCTGCCTACGTCACTTCTAGAAAGTTTCAGCAAGTTAGGTTCCTCCTTTCCCGGTCGTTGATCTTTTTGCCAGTGAAGGTGGTGGTGGTTGTGGTTCGAAGAAGGAAAATGCGCCTAATTTCTGCAGCCCGGTCGGGAGCACGGCGCAGCGCCTATCCCAACACCACAAAAGCTTTTTCAAACGTTACTGCGGGGTTGTCCAGCTTCATTGTTGCCTCCCAGCCTACGCATTGTTAACGAGACGCCTGTCGTGCGGGGGGACGCTTTGTCACTGGAAAGGAGGAGCTGTACCCGCACTGCGCCGGAGTATTTGCGGAGCATCCACGAAGCATAAGTGATGCGCCGGAGCACTTAAGGAGAATCCACCGGATAAAAATCAAGGAACTCGTCCCGCTTCCCTCCGTCCATCGCCCAGCGAAGTAAAAGGGTGGAAAACGAATGCATATGCTCCGGAGCATTCCGGTTTGAGTGAGGCTACCGGAGCTGAGAGGGAGGATCATCCCCCCGAAACCCCGCGGCTGGGTATATTTTCGTTTACAGTGTATACTTTGAGCGTTTCTGTCTATCTATCTATCTAGCCGCCTACGTCTGGGTGCTTTCGTGGTCGCGTCCTCAACTTGGGGTAGACCAAAATTAGTATGGTAGGCTAAGAGGGTTTGAAGAATATGTCTGGCTGGTCATGACATGAATAAAGTGCAAATTCCGTCGTGTACGTCGTCAAACCCGCTCCTCCAGACACGTGTGGCACATAACCGTATACAACGGGCGGGTATGTGCCACAGGTATGCGGGTATGTGGCACAGGTGATTGACATTTTATATCTACCGAGGAACGGCGAGAATAGAGATCGGTAATTTAAATGCAAGAGCGTAAAGAAAAAAAAACGGCAGATCCCATGCACTGTGGGAATCGATGTCATGCGAAGCAACCAGCAAGGCGCAAATCATGCTGTACATAACATTCAAGGACACTTTGTGCATTCCAAAGTGTGTTCGGCGAAAGCTTGTGGCCATTCGACTGACTATGCCATGTCTTTTTTTTTTTTTACACACTCAGTGGGATGGCACACAAACGGAATTTGTGTGTGTTTTCTGTTTTTTTAATTTTTTACCGCGAATCGCAGCGAGACCAATCTGCCTCCGTTTCGCATGCGTTCGTTGTCTCGCGCTTTGCGCGTCGTGCAGACGCCAACCGCGTCCCAGCGCTTAAATTGACGAACACTTTGTAAATTCCAAAGTGTGTTCCGCGAACGCCTGTGCCCGTTGAGACGGAGTCGTTCAGAATGGAACGCGATACGCGCCTCTCCCTCCTTGCATGATTGGACACGCTGGGCCCAGCGAGTCTACGACAGCAAAGCGCGAACGCTGTAGAGTGCGACGCGACCGGCGTCCGTTTGCGCGCCTCGGCGGCCACCTGGCACCGTGCCAGGGCAAGGCCGGAAGGAAGGACGGACGGGCGGACGGACGGAAGGACGTGAGCACGAGACATTAAAGGCTTTCGCCTTAATATGCATATCATCGTTTACATGTTAGGACCTCTCATTTATGTTCGTCATACAGTCACGCCACGCAATACCTATTTTGGTGTATATCAAGCTAGTGAACTGGACGTAAGCGCACCATGAGCGTGACATCTAAATGGCATAGTAGATGACATGCATGTCAAGATTTTCATGTTACCACCTGCCACTTATTTTCGTTATACAGTCAAGTCCCTCAATACCAAATTTGGTGTATATCAAGCTAGCGAAACGGCCGCAAGCGTGCCATGAGCGTGGCATGCAAGTCTTGTCGCACATGACAAGTCATGATTTCCATATTACCACTTGTCATTTATGTTCGTCATATAGTCACGTCACTCAGTCCCAAATTTGGTGTATATCAAGCTAACGAAAAGGCCGCGAGCGCGTCATGAGCGTGGCATGTAAATCATACTTTTCATGACAATTTAGTCATGATTTTCATGATATGACCAGCCATTTATGTTTGTCATACAGTGATGTTATGCCACACCAAATTCGGTATAAATCCCATTAACGATACGGCCAGGAGAGCACAAAGTCGTAGGCGGCTAGATAGATAGATAGATAGATAGATAGATAGATAGATAGATAGATAGATAGATAGATAGATAGATAGATAGATAGATAGATAGATACGCTCAAAGTCGCCGAAGTTCGCTAAGAAATGCTTCGCATTTAGAACTGACTACGGCAGGCTTTACCCGCCGAATGCAAAGAAAAAATTTACACCATCTTCCCAAAGGGAACCCTGATGGGATGCGAAGCAGCAGCGTTGCGCATGGGAGCGGTGGAGAGGGTGAAGCGAGAGAGAGGTGACACGTACAGACATGTTTCAACGCGTACGTTAGGCGGGCGTCAGGCGGCAGCTGCGGCGAGCGCGCGGCAGGCGAGGGAGAGAGTGACATCAGCGCGCACTGCGAGGGGAGCGTGACGTCAACGCGCAGCTGCGGCGTGACTTACTTGGCACCGCTCCAACACCTGCGGCGAGGGGAGCGCGTTGGGGCGCGTTCGTACGGACGCGCGGACGGAGGGACAGCGTTACACAGCCTAGTCAAAGAGCTGCTTCGCATCTAAAAATATCAGTGTCCCAGCAGGAATCGAACCCAAGCATTCTGTGTGGCGATCAAGTATTCTACGACAGAGCCAAGCCAGGTCTCGAAACTGCCTTTCCCGCAGGGGCGTCTGCGCAAGCGGACGTTTGGTGAGTGGCGTCACCACGGACCCGAGCCAACGGGGGGGGTTTCGACCTCCTCCCACGCCTAGCCGTGCGTGGCTTCGCCATGTCCGGGGAAAAGGGGATCCTGGGGGTTGAGGCGATGCCGGGTGCTTGGACCTTTAAGGCCCCCCGGCAGAGGCAACACACCCCTTTGGCCCCAGCCTCACGTAGACGGCACCCCTGGGCTGACCCACCCAGGGGAAATCGGCAGTCGCCTTTTCCTGTCTCTCTCTCTCTCCCCACACTTTCTTCTCTTTCTCTCTTTTAATCTTTCCTGTCCTCTCCTCTCTTCAAATTACTTCCATTTTTCCTGGCGGCGAGGGTTAACCTGGTGTACAGTATCCAACCTTCGGTATGTTTTAGAAGGGTTATAGTAGCTTCGTACAGCTGGCGTCTTCGGTACCTTCGGGTCTTTGTAGCGTCCCCTTGTTTGGCTCGATGGTGGGCGGCGGGCCTCGCTACCGAAAACAAGAATTTTTTTATGGGTTCAACCTCTTTCCCAAACCTCCCCAATCGCCTTCTTTCTGAAAGAGGGCGCACCGAAGAAAGCTTTCAGTTTAATGCAAAGAACATTGATAATTTTCCACGTTCCCACATCATCCACACCGAATGTCCAGAAGTAACAGCAAGAGCAGTGTCACCTTTCTTAGTTTCAAAGTGTCTTACAGACACTGTTGGAGCCAGTTGCAAAGCCACAAGAATGGCCAGTGGAGACATTCTCCTAGAACTTCAGCACAAGAGCCAGTATGACAAGCTCAAATCTCACATCTTTTGGCAGCACTTCTATAACTGTAACAGCGCACCGTTCCTTGAACACAGTCCGTGGTGTGGTTTCCGACAGTTACCTCCTGAATCTCACCGAGAGTGAGCTCCTTGACGGATTTAAAGACCAGATTGTTGTCCAGGTGCAGAGAATTAAAAAAAAACTAGCAGTTGTTCTGTGTACGAATACAACCAATTAGCGAAGCTCCAGAGAAATGGAACGCACGCGGCGTTCGGAGCGCGCGGCATTTCAATGTCCAGGCAACAGACCAACCGCTGGGCGGACGACAGGGTGAAGCGATGCTTTCGCGCGTTCGCTGGTTTGAGGGGAAAGGGCAGAGACGAAGAAAGAGGGAGAGAGAAACTAATCTGCCTCTGTTTCGCATGCGTTCGTATTCTCGCGCTTTGCGCATCATGCGAACGCCATCCGCGTTCCAGCGCTCATAAAAGTTGATTTTACCTCCCGCGTGAGGGGGAGACGCCACAGCTGGCACCGTGCCAGGGAGCTTCAACGGCGACGGCGGGGTGCCGGCCTAAGGAGCTTCGCTCCTAATAAGGCTAAACGGCCAGGAACTACCCACAAAGCACTTAATCCTCATCTTTGGCACTGCCACACTCCCAGAGTATATCCAAGCAGGATACATAAAGATGCGCGTCCGACCTTACATACCTAATCCTCTCAGGTGCTTCAAGTGTCAGAAGTTTGGTCACATCTCACAGAGCTGCCGCGGCCGAATGTCATGTGAAAAATGTGGTGCTCAAGAACATGCAGTCGAGGATTGCACCTCTGACCCGCACTGTTCGAACTGCGACGGAGATCACCCTGCGCGGTTCACACAGAGTGGTCCGCGAGCAACTTCTGCCCCCGCACCATCATCCACACCTACAGCGGAAGCAGCCCGTGCTGCTCCGCTGCCAAAGAGCATGCAGGCCTCCGGGTCTGTAGTCCCCGGGTCATCTGCTCAGGCAGAGAGCCCTAAGACTCACACACCCGTACGCGTAAACCGCGATCGGGCATCCAGCGTCTCTGCCGAGGCGATGGACACAACGCAAAGCTTATCGGCGCCTCAGGCGCCGAAGGAGCGGCGTGGCTCAATGGAGCGCGCCAAAAAGGAAAAGCCCCGTATTAGGGGCTCCGAAAAAGGCTGACTAAGCTAAGGTCGTCTATTTAGACGCACAGCACAAAAACACACTCAAAATGGCTACACAAATAATACACTGGAATGTTAGGGGTCTCCTCCATAATCTCGATGTACAGAAATACAATTCTAAGGTGCTGTGCGTCTAAGAGACACATCTGAAGTCATCACAAACGAACTTTCTGCGTCAGTACGCTATGTTCCGCAAGGACCGGGATGAGGCCACGGCTTCGTCCGGTGGTGTAGCTATTATTGTAGACAAATATGTGCCTTGCGAACCTCTTAGTCTTCAGACGGTACTCGAAGCAGTGTCATTCCGTTTGACAAATTAGTCACTGTGTGCTCAATATACCGGGTGTTCAAAGTTAAGCTTTATGCTTGTATTAAAATTCAGCACTGGGAAGAACATGAAAACCACCTTTGCAGATACCCTATATATCCAGGGGGGACACGAAATGAGACAATAATTATCGCCGTCAGGTGCCCAATTAACTCAGATTCAATAATTAACTTTTTAGTTATTGCAGCAAGAAAGCATGTTTGTATTGAAAAGTTTGAGGCAGTCGCGTTTATACAGAGTTCCATTGGAAGAATTCTTCTAGCATGTCTGTGCTCCGAGATATCCCGTTGCAAAGTTTAATATTGGTTTACGTGATTACGCATGCAAGACAGTCAGCAGTGGCGCAAAATCCTCCCCGGTGTGCCGTGGCAGTTGCGTGCGTCGTTTAATCTGACAACGGGTTGAAGGCACAGGCAAAGGTGATTACGGTTACCCTTTTGCTACTGGCTGGCGATAGCAAGCAACGACTGTTCGTCACATCGGGGAGGAACATTGCGCTGATCCACAGCGCCCTGCATGCGTAATCATCAAAACCACAATTAAACTTTGCAGTGGCATATCTCGGAGCACAGACATGATAGAAAAATTCTTGCAAATGGAACTGTGCATAAACGCGACTGCCTTCAACTTTTCAGTATAAACATGCTTGCTTGCTGCAATCACTAAAAAGTTAATTATTGAATCTGAGTTAATTGGGCGCCTGACAGCGATAATTATTGTCTCATTTCGTGTCCCCCTGGATATATAAGTTATCTGCAAAGGTGGTTTTCATGTTCTTCCCAGTGCCGAATTTTAAGAAAACCATAAAGCTTAACTTTGAACACCCGGTATATACCACCAAACTATAAACTTAGCCGCACAGATTTCCATCACCTCATTGATCAGCTCCCGGCACCCTACATTGTTGTTGGCGATTTTAATGCTCACAAAACTCTGTGGGGCGACACCCGCTGCGATGCGAGAGGATGACTACTAGAACAATTTCTCCTCTGTTCCGGAGCAACGCATATTCATCCATAGACTTGGCGCTTGGTTCTTCTCTTTTCGCCGAGTTAGAATGGAATGTGGTCAAGAATCCGTACGGTCGCGACCACTTTCCTGCTACGCTAAACTTGACAACACCACATGACTTTCCTCCTCATATTCCCAAATGGAAAATAGCGTCCGCTGACTGGGATAAATTTAAAGAACCAACACTTTTATCTTGTGATTTATAACTAATCATATAATCGATGGCGCAGTAGCATTTTTCAGTGCTTTTATTCTTGATGCTGCTGAAAAGTGTATATGGTCACTCGGGTGGAAGACGTGTTCCCTGGTGGAAGGAGGACTGTAGGGATGCGCGTAAGAAACAAAATAAAGCCTGGGGTATTCTGCGCCGATATCCGAATGCAGAAAACCTCGTGGAATTTAAAAAAGCGAAATCACTGGGTAGGCGAACACGACGTCAGGCAAGAAGAGAGAGTTGGGTCAGGTTCCTTTCCGGCATAAACTCCTACACCCAAGAAAGGAAAGTTTGGAGTGGCCTCAGCAGTCTTAAGGGGCAGCAAGCTCATCCTTTGCCTTTGGTGAGTCAAGAAGACACGCTAGAGGACCAGGCCAACATCCTTGGCGAGCGCTTTGAGCGGGTCTCCAGCTCCGCGCACTACTCAAAATCTTTCTTAAAATATAAAGAAATGACAGAACGCAAAACGCTCGAGTGTAAGTCTAGGACAAACGAACAATACAACACTCCATTTAATACTGCCGAGCTTAGGGCGGCCTTGAACTCATACCAGAGCACAGCACCGGGACCCGACAGAATTATGTATGATATGCTCAAGCACCTTCACAATGACACAGAAATCGCTTTACTTGCCCTGTATAACACTATCTGGGCTGCCGGGTGCCTGCCGTCCAGGTGGAAGGAGGCCATTCTTATCCCTATTTTAAAGGAAGGCAAGGACCCCTCTTCAGTTACAAGCTACCGTCCAATAGCTCTTACAAGCTGCTTGTGTAAGGCGTTCGAGAAAATGATAAACATAAGACTTTTGCATTTTCTAGAAACCTACAAACACCTTGATCCTTATCAATGTGGTTTCAGAGAGGGCCGGTCCACTACTGACCACCTTGTACGTATCGAAGCATACATCCGCGACGCGTTTATCCACAAGCATGTTGCGTGTTCCTCGACATGGAAAAAGCATATGACACCACATGGCGTTACGGCATCCTCAGAGATCTGTCAGACATGTGTATCCATGGTAACATGCTGAAGATCATAAAGAGCTACTTATCCGTATGAACATTCCGTGTCCGTATTGGCAGTGTCCTGTACAGGCCATTTATTCAGGAAACGGGGGTACCGCAAGGTGGTGTACTTAGCTGTACCATTTTTATAGTTAAAATGAACTCCTTGCGCTTATCGATCCCAAATACCATGTTTTACTCTGTATATGCTGACGATGTGCTAATAGGGTTCAAATCGTGCAACTTCGCAATTTGTGAGAGACAAGTGCAGCTTGGTCTGAACAGGGTGTCGAAATGGGCGATCGAAAATGGATTTAACCTGAATCCGCTTAAATGCCAATGTGTCCTATTTTCAAGAAAACGAGGACTTGTCCCTGTCCCTAATATCGAATTGCACAAGCAGCTTGTACCTGTAAGCACAGACCATAAGTTCCTAGGCATTATTCTAGATGCAAAGTTGACATTCATTTCCCACATTAAATACCTTAAAGGCAAGTGCCTCAAAACGATGAACATTATGAAAATCTTGTCGCACACAACATGGGGCAGTGACAGGAAGTGCCTACTAAAACTGTACAGAAGCCTCATACAAACACGCCTTGACTACGGTGCCGTGGTATACGACTCTGCTACACAAAGTGCCCTGAAGATTTTGGATCCTGTACATCACTTGGGTATCCGTATTTCCACAGGTGCATTCAGGACCAGTCCTCTACCGAGCCTTTAGTAGAGTCCAATGTATGGCCACTGCACTTGCAGAGATCGTACACTAGCTTTATGTATTTTCTGAAAGTAAATTCAAACAGTGAACATCCTTGCTACTCAACTGTTAACGATACCTCAGGCACAACTCTCTTTCGAAATAGACCTTCATTAAGAGAATATTTCTCACTTCGTGTGAGGAAACTCAGCCAGGAAATGGGCATACCACTTCTCCAATATCAACTAATGGCTCCAGAAACATCACTGCCGCCCTGGCAGTGGCAGATTGTGGATGTGACACATCATTTGTTGAAGTAACTAAGCACGCCCCAGACATCCACATTCGAGCACACTTCTTAGAACTTCAGACTAAGTACTCCTGCCCGGAATTTTACACGGATGCATCAAGGTCACATGCCAGTGTTTCTTATGGAGTCGTGGGACCATCGTTGTGAGAATCTGATGTACTTCATCCAGACACAAGCATTTTCACCGCAGAAGCCTATGCAGTAGTGTCGGCTGTGCAGCATATTATGAAAACAAACCTACGGAGGGCAGTTATATTTACAGACTCCCTTAGTGTTGTAAGATCATTACTGTCATTCAGGAAACACAAGAAGCCTGTACTGCATTAGATTTATTCATTCCTTTGTGCACTGTACAGGGGCGACCAGCATGTCACGATATGCTGGGTGCCAGGCCACTGAGGCATTCAGGGTAATGTCCTGGCTGACGAAATCGCTAAGTCGACTGCTACAAAACCCTGCAATTCCACCACAGCTATCCCTGCTATTGACCTGACACCTTGCATCAGAAAACAACTGAGACACCACTGGCAAAGGTCGTGGGACAACGAAACTTCCAATAAACTACATCTTATTAAACCTCAGCTAGGCACATCTACACCAATAACAAAATCACGACGAATTGACGTCCTGTTTTGCAGGCTGAGGATAGGGCACACATTTGGTACCCATAATTTCTTGCTAACTGGTAGGGAACCTCCTGTATGCGGTAACTGCGGTGAAAGACTGACCGTCTTCCACGTTCTTCTGGAGTGTCGGCAGATCGAGGCTCTGAGAAAAAAAACACAGCATATCCACGGAGTGAATGATGATGAGTGGGCGAAGCTGCGGAGGTTCATCGGTAAACCGTGAATCTTCCGTGAATTCTGCCCGGTACATCATCACCGACGTGAGATCGGGCGCGTTTATACTAAAGGGTCGATGAGAGTTATGGTGACTGAAGCAATCATGGTTACACCGTGAAATCTTCAGTGGTTTCGCCCAGCAGTAATCAAAGCGATAGTGTGTGTGAAATTTTATTCAAACTTCAACGACCGGTCGTCGTCCATAGTCCGCCAAGCAGCACGATCCGGCAAGCGCACTCGTACGGCCATAGTACGGCGGTCCGCGCAATCGAAGAGCAGCTGCACCGCCAAAGCCATCTAGCGTACCTTCACCCAACCGCCATATTGTACGCATGTCTATAGGACAGCGCCCTCTCGGAAACGAGACGAGAACTGGAGATGACACCATATCCACGGAGTGAATGCGGTAAACCGGTAATCTTTCGCGAATTCTGCGCAGTACATCATCAACGACGTGAGATCGGGCGCATTTATACTAAAGGGTCGATGAGAGTCATGGCGACTCGCAGCTCACTTTAATTTTACATGTAAGTTGTGAATTTTTTTTATTGTTTAATCACGCACAGGAGACATCTCACACCGGCACTACCTTGGAGGTCGAAATCCAGTGCCTACTGGCTACTCAGGATGCACGGACAACCGAGGACCGCTTAGGTGATGCCACAAGGAGCATCGCCCCTACATATATTCATCATATTGTTCCCCTCAGTTCCTACGCTCGCCTCAATAGGCCAACTGTTTTCAGACGACGAGCCAACATTTAGCTCCCGCCAGCTGTCCGATCCATACTGCAGGCGTATTATGGACCGCCTTTCGGGAGCTTCCCATCCACCTAACGCGCGACTTCGTCGTCAACTCCTGCAATATAAGCTGGAAAATGGCGTTCTCTACCGCCACATTTACCATCCTGACGGTCAACGCTGGGTTCCCGTGCTACCACGCTCTCTTCGACTTCATGTGCTTGAAGCCTTCCACGATGACTTGACTGCTGGCCATCTTGGTTTTCAAAAGACTCTTGACCGCATCCGATCTCGCTTCTACTGGCCTGGCCTTTCTACTAACGTAGCGCGGTACGTCGGTTCCTGCTTCCCGTGCCAGCGTCGTAAACTCCCGACATCTGCACCTGCCGGACCTCTGCAGCCAATTCCGTGCCCCACAATGCCATTCGAAGTTGTAGGTATCGACCTTTACGGGCCTCTTCCTGTCACACCTACTGGCAAACGATGGATAGTGACCGCTGTAGACCACCTGACGCGCTACGCTGAGACAACCTCTGTGATTACTGGCTCAGCTGCGGAAGTTGCCGACTTCGTTCTTCACGCCATTATTCTGCGTCATGGGGCTCCTCGCGTACTGCTTAGTGACCGTGGAAGGGTATTTCTGTCACAAATGCTAAATGAAGTACTGCGCGCTTCTGGAACTACTCACAAGACCGCTTCAAGCTACCACCCTCAGACCAACGGTCTCACCGAGAGATTTCATCGTACTCTTGCTGACATGATAGCCGTCTACGTCCAACCAGACCACAAAAACTGGGATACCCTTCTACCATTCCTCACCTTCGCCTACAACACGGCGGTTCAGCGCACAACCGGCTACTCGCCGTTCTACCTCGTTTACGGACGTCCCCCCTACGACCTCTCTCGACGTTTCCTTCTTTAACAGCAATGTTAGCACATCTCAGTCTTCCAGCGAAGAATACATTTCCCGACTGGCCCAGTCTCGCCATCATGCTCGCATCAACACAGAAGCTAGACAACAAGAGCGGAAGATTATTTATGACGCATCCCATCGCGTTGTATCTTTCCGACCTGGTGACGAGGTGCTGCTTTTGACACCTATTCGCACCCCCTGGTCTCTGTGACAAGTTTCAGCCACGCTTCATCGGGCCGTACATAGTTTTGGAACAAACTTCCCCTGTTAATTATCGAGTGACCCCACTTGTCGTCTCAACAGACCGCCGTTGCCGCAGCACCGAGATTGTGCACGTTTCTCGCATGAAACCCTTCACGCGATAAACCCTTCCCTGAGGAAGGGTTTATTCAGACGCGAAGCAACGGTAGACTCGAAGATGTTGAACGGCCGCGCACTGAGGACCTTTTTCCACCAAGCGAACGTCCTCTTCTTCTCCCCAACCTTCCTGTTCCCCGCTACACAGATGCGCATACCCAAACTGCGTACACGGTAACAATATACAAGTACCGCCATCTAGCGGACATTCCAAGAAACTAAACGAGAGGTGGCTACGCACAACTACATACATCGAGGACGCACGACCCACGGCTTAAGGAGCTTCGCCCCTAAAAAGCCTTTTCCTATGGAATACCAACAGCACGTACCACTACACCCAGCAATGTTTCTTTGCACAGAACCTCGTTTTAACACAGAGTCCCTTCTAAGTTTCCTCAATGACACCCGTTCCTTGCAAGTTATCGGTCCTAGAACCTTGTAGCACTGCCTCGCTCTTGAGGCTACTGTTACGAGTTTAACATTCGTATAGCACATGCCTCTCCACCCTTGTGTGCAAGGGCCTTGATGAGGCAATTGTGCTCGCTTACAGACCTGTGTTTTAGTCCATCACCCCTTTCAAAAGCAATCCATCTGTACATAGCACATTCCATCAATCATTGCCATAATTTTATTTGATATAAGTATTTTTACGCAGTGCTTTGCGATTTGTTTTTAAGCCTCTATACAGCCATACTTCATCTACCATGAAAACTTCAATGTTCCATTGAAAGTCAGATTTCTTGGCGCTCTTTGGCCAAGCCTGGCCCTTGCGCCATTAAAATCCATATATCATCATCAAACTGTCTTGGAAAAATACCCTATGCAGGGTTAATGTTTGTGAAACGTCAATTGCTGCAGTGCGGGCTATCTAATTTTACAAACATTACATATCTACTTCTATGGTACAGGAGTCACCTCGGGTTAACGTCAGTTCTATACTTAAGCACCATTCATTGAAGTTGGTCTACGTAGCTCTAGCCAGGGCTACCATCCTCGCAAGCACAAGCACTACATATCATCTTATCGCTGCTAGTATTGGTATACTAATACCCATGTTGCTGTTGGCATCGTTACGCAAATGTAAACAACAGGTTATATAAAACATATGCGACTGTTCAGCATATGTCTGTGCGTACAACAGTTATTCGTATTTTTAGCGTCATTTCCTAACGTTTCGCTCAATAAAAAGATTACGCCGCAGTCACCTTCCCTCCGTATGCATCACATAACATCGATTCCCATGGTACGTGCGATATGACGAATTTTTTTCCTTTAGATTTTTATATAAGCGAGGACCTTCTATAAGTATTGCAGAAGTCTAGGATACTTTCATGCATCATTCGCCTAGTTGGATTGTTTCCATTAATGCATGTTCGACCACGTTTAAGGGAACAACCTCATTAGTATTCAAGCCGCCGTAACAACACTTACATTACACGGTGGTAACGTGCATCATATGACACCTAATGGCGACGGAAATAAGCAAGATAATTTTCTTAATTTTATGCTGAACAACACCTGCTGTGAGCTCTCGAATACGAATGTGGTGTTCCTATAAATGTGGCCAATTCTGTGCCTCTAAAGGTGTACTGACACGATTTTGAGGCACCCCAAAAGATACATTTATTGTTTCCATGATATGCACCATCAACGCTCTCCACACACCGCAGCCAGACACGCACCGCACTCAGACAACACGTATAAACTATCTTACTTTCATTTTAAAGTTTTCGTCACCCAGCACCTTAAAGCAGGCCCCACCGCAATGGACATAATCACGGCGAGTCAACATAGTTCACTGAGTTCGCGAAGTCTGCGTCCTGCATGCAGCCTAAACCAGGGGGGCGGAAACTCCCTATACCTCCCATGTGACGCGCTCTCGCATGCCGATACGCAGCGGCAGCGCCGCTTTTACTACTGGCGGCTGCCGGGCATCCAACTAGATATAAATCACAAACAGAACATTTCGTTCATGACGTCACTGGGGAGGTCACCAAATAGAGGGAAAGGGCGCAAAACTGAGAGGAGGAGGGTTGCCGCGGTAGCTCTCCTTTCCCACTTCGCATGCAAGGGGGATGTGTTCGTGCCCTCTTTCAGGTCCGCTGGCCCCTTGGGCGACGCGGCCATTCGTAAAATTTCGTTAACATTTTTGAAAATTTAGTTCGCGTGTTCTGAAGCGGCGAAACTTAAGCGGACCGATTGCTCAGTAACACAAAACTCGATCGACACAAATAAAATTAATTTTTTATTGCATGTTTCGTATAAAAAAACAAAACAGACATACGCGTAGTGTGAAAGTGTCAATCTATAAACACAGCTTTAATTCACAACTGAAATATGGACATAATGAGCAAACAGTGGACCCAGAATATCCGAACCAATGCGAAAATTATCAACAATCACGAGCAGGACACGTCGTGTTTGACTCAATCACGTTTTTTATGACGGCGCACATAGTTTTACAGAATTTGACTACCAAACGAGGCAGAAGTTCAGAGGAACGGAGAGGCTTGAAGCGATGAGAAGTTCTTCAAGAAAGAACGTCGCTGAAAACAATGTTTCGGCAAGTTGAATTGTCTTCGTCAGGGCAGCAGCGTTGCCTTGACGAAGAAAAGTGCACTTGTCAAAACGTTGGCTCCAGCGACATTTGCTCTAACGATTTCTAGAAGCATTCAGTCCATCACATGTATTTCATTGACAGTATTAGAAGTGAAGAACCACAAAGCTTCAAACTGGCTACATGCATTTCATGAACAGGAAGGAGCTTAAAATTGCTTCACATCATTTGAGCTACATGCCAAAAGTAAAAGATGAAAAGCTATGTGGCCGAGCCAACACCCATTCAAGCCTTTCATTAAACGTATTTTGCCGACACCGGGTAGGCTGTCGTCTTGACCATTAGTCTAGCGACACTGCGCTTATGTCAGTATAGTCAGGCTTGCAGAGAACTGGGTTTACTCATGTACTCATGCAAAATTAATAGCTGCTGAAATAATGGGCCCAAATACTTGTGCTCACCCGTTGCCACTGGGAAACCTGAAAAACCTTCGCGGAACTGGAAATCCCCGGGTTAACACACCGCAGAGCTGCGAAAAACATGCATGTGACGCCCGATTTAGACATCTTCGTCTTATGCATGGTTGACTTGCTCGGCGTAGCTCACTGCGGATTCCGTTCTCTGCACGCCACAACTTTCTGTTTTATCTTTCCCGTACTTGGCACACCAACCGAGCAAGATAACTGAGCGCGATCCAAACTATGATATCGCTGAGCGAGTGGCAAGGAGGACCGGAGGCAAGCGGTACGAATTCAAGTCAACCACTTCCCGCGCATCGCCTGATTCAAAATTCACAAAATAAGAAACAAAACAAGACAAATGAGCGAAATAAGAGTTGTTTACTGTGAAATCAAATTTCTTTATTTGTAAAAGCTTGCGAAAGCAAATAAATGCGAACATCCACATCAACCTCACTTCGATCAACCAGATCTTAGGATGCCCGGCAACCGCTATGAGCGTGCATGTTCCTTGAAACCGAAACTAGCGCCGAGTTTCCGGGGCCTGCCTAAACCGCAGACGAGGGGTGGGGGTAGGGGGGGTAGAACAGAATGTCACCAGCTCACATTGTCGTTTGAAAGAGGGCTTTTCCCATATCTCCTATATGGGTTTTATCAGCTGGGGATTCGACGTCAGGTATCGATACTGATGTCTAAAATGACTGAAATCTGGACGGCGAAACTGAAATATCAAATCTTTGTTCTATGGTCATGTTTTAACACAAGGTGACGAAACGGGGTGGCTCACTAAGAAAATGCCTGAGGCCAGTGGCTCACGAACATACTTATTACGAAAAAAAGTCAGTTTCGCCGCAAGGCGAAGCAATGAATGCGATAGCAACAAATTGGAATGTCAAGCGAAGAATGGCAAGCAGATAGAAACGTGCAGCACGCTACTCACGCACACATGACACACGAAAACAACACACACAGGACGAGAGCGAACAAAGAACGTTCACAGTTCGACACTTAACGCGCTGCTCAAACAACAACGACGCACGAAACGTACTCACAGGTGCAGACGAGCGCGAACTAACAAGTGTCACAGTTGTTACTTCGCTGTGTTTGAAAACCGCACTCTTTTTGCAAACGGGGACTCTGCAGCGAGCGAAGTGACCATCGTGCGCTCGGTAACTACAACGCAATCGTTCCGATGAAATCCATGACGTACAATTCTCCCACACCGCGAGATAAGCGCGCGCGCGCGGGCGTCTACCCCCCTGCGGGGCAAAGTACACGTGGGAGACGAGCGCATGATCGCGCCCGTCGCGACGAGCGGGCTCATGCCGTGCGCGCCCTTTGCGCCATCTCACTGGTAATGCTTAAAACACGCTATTTCCCCCGAGATCGGCATACCAGATTGCGAGTGGTAAGTGGTGTATATAAATAGCTCGCCGTTTGAACGCTGAAGGACGTACGCTTTCGTTGCTCAGCGGTTAACGCCACGCGCTGCGGAGCGAGAGGTCACTCGTTCGATGCCGCGCGTCGGAAACATTTTTTCTGAATTATTTTTGTTGGAGGCTTTTATAAATATATAGATACATACACATATACGGGACATAAAGGCGACGGCAAAGCCGACTGCAAAGACCAGCCAAGATTGTCCATATAATTGCTATCGCAATAAAAAAGAAACGTGAAAAGAAAGTTATGTGTGGGCAGGGCCGCTAGCGTAAGGTCCGCAGGTTGCATACGGTCCGCGGGCCGCGTGTTCAACTTCAACTAGAATAGAAACCACGTCTATTTAATACCGAAAGAGCATTTTTACAGTCGAGATATGAGTTTTACAGGGGAGATAGGAAGTGACAAGGAAAGCGGGAGAACGTTATGGCGTCGCGTCGGGGGCCACATCCAAGTGCCCGGCGGGCCGCATGCGCCGCAGGTTGCCGACCCCTGTTCTAGAGTATTGTTTCTGGACTTCCTGTGGTGACTTTAACATCGACTTGTTATCAACAACATTGCATAAGCAAAGCCCCACTGTCATTTTCGGTTCTTTTGGATATCAAAATGTAATTAACACGCCATCAAGAACTACATGTATCCCTGAAATGATACTCGATCCATGTTTTACAAACTATCAGCCACGCGAATGCGATGCAGGGGTACTGACAGCAGATCCAAGTGATCACTTGCCTTTCTTTCTTTCTTTCTTTCTTTCTTTCTTTCTTTCTTTCTTTCTTTCTTTCTTTCTTTCTTTCTTTCTTTCTTTCTTTCTTTTTTTGTTTGTTTCTGTCTGTCTTTCTTTCTTCTTTCTTTCTTCTTTCTTTCTTTCTTTCTTTCTTTCTTTCTTTCTTTTTTTTGTTTGTTTCTGTCTGTCTGTCTTTCTTCCTTTCTTTCTTCTTTCTTTCTTTCTTTCTTCTTTCTTTCTTTCTTTCTTTCTTCTTTCTTTCTTTCTTTTTTTGTTTTGTTTCTGTCTTTCTTTCTTTCTTTCTTTCTTTCTTTCTTCTTTCTTTCTTTCTTTCTTTCTTTCTTTTTTTGTTTGTTTCTGTCTTTCTTTCTTTCTTTCTTTCTTTCTTTCTTTATTTCTTCTTTCTTTCTTTCTTTCTTTCTTTCTTTCTTTCTTCTTTCTTTCTTTCTTTCTTTCTTCTTTCTTTCTTTCTTTCTTTCTTTCTTCTTTCTTTCTTTCTTTCTTCTTTCTTTCTTTCTTTCTTTCTTCTTTCTTTCTTTCTTTCTTCTTTCTTTCTTTCTTTCTTTCTTTTTTTGTTTGTTTCTGTCTTTCTTTCTTTCTTTCTTTCTTTATTTCTTCTTTCTTTCTTTCTTTCTTTCTTTCTTCTTTCTTTCTTTCTTTCTTTCTTTCTTTCTTCTTTCTTTCTTTGTTTCTTTCTTCTTTCTTTCTTTCTTTCTTTCTTTCTTCTTTCTTTCTTTCTTTCTTCTTTCTTTCTTTCTTTCTTCTTTCTTTCTTTCTTTCTTTCTTTCTTTCTTTCTTTCTTTCTTCTTTCTTTCTTTCTTTCTTTCTTCTTTCTTTCTTTCTTTCTTTCTTCTTTCTTTCTTCTTTCTTTTTTTGTTTGTTTCTGTCTTTCTTTCTTTCTTTCTTCTTTCTTTCTTTCTTTCTTCTTTCTTTCTTTCTTTCTTTTTTTGTTTGTTTCTGTCTGTCTGTCTTTCTTTCTTTCTTTCTTTCTTTCTTCTTTCTTTC
>JALIZH010017678.1:30000-72037 GCA_030522465.1 Rhipicephalus appendiculatus
CTTTCTTTCTTTCTTCTTTCTTTCTTTCTTTCTTTCTTCTTTCTTTCTTTCTTTCTTTCTTTCTTTGTTTCTGTCTGTCTGTCTTTCTTTCTTTCTTTCTTTCTTTCTTCTTTCTTTCTTTCTTCTTTCTTTTTTTGTTTGTTTCTGTCTTTCTTTCTTTCTTCTTTCTTTCTTTCTTTCTTTCTTCTTTCTTTCTTTCTTTCTTTCTTTCTTTGTTTCTGTCTGTCTGTCTTTCTTTCTTTCTTTCTTTCTTTCTTTCACGCAATACCTGTTCAGACATAACCGAACTACTCAGAATCGGGATGCGTCGGCCTCCTGCCCGTGCCAGGGTGGATGACCTCCTCTCCTACTACCCTATCTCCCCTCCTCCTCACTCTCTCTTCCTCTATCCCTTTTAATCCCCCCTTCCCCTCCCCGCAAGGCGCTTAGCCGTGTCCCCGATAAGGGAGACAGAAAGAAGCGTCTTCGATTTCCTTTCCTCTAATAAATAGCCACTTATACTTATATATACATCGATCACATGCAGAATAATATCCGCGGAAAAGATTGCGCTTCCTCAACATTTAGTAGAAGGTACCAACTGGAACCCCGTAATGAAGATTAGAGGTCCCGCTGCTTCATATCACCTCTATCTAGACATTATCAAAAGCCTTTATGACATTGGATATCCTATTTCAGAAATTAGGAAACACCGTCGGTCGAGAAAACCAGGGATAGATTCAAACCTTTTAAAGAGAATAAAGGAGCGTGATAAAGAAATTTTGCCTATTTATCAAAAGAAAAGACGTAGACACATTAGTTGTATATAAAAGATAAGAAATAATTGAAGTTGGCTTCGATATTAAACATGCGAGTGCCGCGTACTACGAAAATATCACTGCTGGCATATTGAGTGATTCGAAAAATGTTTGGAAGACGGTGAATGACCTTACATCATGTTAATATGTCAAATCGGTTATATCGGAGCTCGTGATAGAAAGTGAACCATGCTCGGGTACGCCACTCGATAATAAGTTCAATAAACACTTCCTTAGAGTTGGCGTTTCTGGGGCCTTTATCGATGAGATTAGCAATCACACTTCTTACTTCACTAACAAAAATATATCCTCCGTTTTGATGTTCCCCACACCTGAATATGAAATGTGCAAACTATTGCAAAAATTGAAAAATAACTGCATGTGGCGTAGATGACTTAAAATCTCAGCCTATTAAATCAGTTGCCCAAAATATAAGCCACCATCACATATCGCTAATAAAACTCTTAGTTCAGTTATTTTTCCTGATGAACTAAAGATATGTGTGTATCTGTTGTCTTTAAGCGCAGCAATAAAAAATTCTTAATAATGATAGGCCTATCTCATTATTGCCTATCATCTCCAAACTTTTGAGCAATTTATAAACATACGACTTTCTAATTACTTACTACAAGAAAAGGTGGTCGTAGAACAACAGTATAGGCTTCAAAAAGAAAAAAAGAAGTCTACTGAAACAGCCTTTCTGGATATGAAAGGAAGAATACTTGACATGCTTCAACATGAATTACTGGCCTCAGGAGTTTTTGTCGACTTCAAGAAGGCTTTCGACTCAGTTAAGCACCATATTTTATAACTAAAGCTCCCCCAAATACGGAATTAGAGGAATGGCTCTAGAGCTTATAAAAAGTTAATTAAATAAACGACAACAGTAGACTGGGCATAGTGACACTAAATCTAACATAGGTAAAACCACTTGTGGTGCTTCACAAGGATCAATCTTGAACCTCTGCTTTTCTTGATTTATATCAATGGTCTTCCTAACATACCATTAACACCCGACATAGTTCTAAACGCTGATGACACCAATGTATCCTTCGTTGATAAAACCCTCGATTGCCTTGAACAACAGGCAAACCTTTGGCTGACACATCTATCTGACTGGCTTAACTGTAATAGATTAGCATGATAAACACTAAAAAACGAAATATGTCTTATTTTGTCCACGCAATAAGACTATCACAAGCGAACCTACAACAACATTCGAATGGAAGAAAATTGAACCTGTCACAGCGCATAATTTTCTGGTATTTTTTCACGAACATTTAGACTGATCTTTACACACCAATCACGTACGTACCAAGATTTCCAGATTCACGGGAATCATATTGTTACGGAATCGTGACGTGGACTAAGCAGTCCGCTTGTTCAAGACTAAACTTTTTATTTTTTATTGCGATAGCAATTATATGGACACTCGCGGCTGGTTTTCGCCGTCGGCGTCCGCGTCGGCGTCATTTGCCGTATATGTATATGTATATATATAACCGGGCCCGCCCGTCGTTCGTGAGCGTGAAAAGACGTGAGGGGGGGGTCCCTCGAGCGACGTTCGCTTTTTACGAGCGGGGGCGCGCGCGTTATCTCCCCTTCTCGGCGGCCGACAGCGGGCGGGGGGGGGGGGGGGGGCGACGTTCGATTTTGCGGGCGCGGGCGCGCGCTTTATCTCCGCTTCTCATCTCCCCTTCTCGGCGGCCGGGCCGGCGTACCCTTCTACGTGCTGCGCTTTCAACGCGAAGAGAATTCTCTTAAACAAGCGTTTTCTAGAGTTGCGTGAGATCGGATCCAAAAAGAGTTAGCTGCCAGCCTCACTTCGTATAACATTACAATTTTTTGCTATCGCATTCATTGCTTCACCCTTGCGGTGAAACTGTGACTTTTTTTTATTTGGGTGAACCCATAGGCGTGCGCACGGGAGGGGGGGGCAGGGGGGGGGGGGGGGGGGGGTGTCCGCAAAGTGAGCCCCATACATGGACATAATAGGAGGAGGGCGCTGCGACAGACCTTCGCCCACCCTCCCCCTTGAAGGGGAACCCTTCGCACGCCTGTGGGTGAACCATTGTCCGGTAGAATCATCCGTGTACGTTTTAGCACGCGTTACCGTGGATGTGAAGTCCACGGTGCGAATGCGTTTTCAAACACTGAGTGGCAGTCCTTTTTGTCTTCGTGTAGCGCACACCGCAGTGAAGTACTACGCGAGAGGGCCTTTGTAATATGAGCGAAGTAGTGCTGCGAGTCCCGTACTGAGAAAGAAAACACATCAATTCCTTCATAAAATCTCAACACACATACGCATAATGTTGACTCGCAAGGCGTCTATAAAGCACGCATAGAATAGCGCATATTTCATTAATAGATCCCACGGTTTACTTGATTATCGTTGATTCGACCTTCGGTTTCTGCCACTGTGTGGGTGCCCACTCTTGAACAGGCCTTCAGAATAAGCATGTTAGTGAAATAAAGCGTTTAGGACTCTGACGGCAACGCGATCCAAGACGTGGTTTCCTGAAAGTAAAAGTTACATAATAATTGATGGGGTTTAAGGTGCCCTCACCGCGATATGATTATGAGGGACGCTGCAGTGCGGGGCTGCAGAAATTTCGACCAACTGGGGTACTTTAACGTGCATCTAAATCTAAGTATACGGGCCTCTAGCATTTCGCCCCTATCGAAATGCGGCCGCCGTGAACGGGATTTGATATCGCGACCTTTGGGTCAGCAGTCGAGCACTCAAAATAAAACCCTGGACGCAGCGTCTCGTACACCTTTCAACACTTTGTAGCATAGTATACTCGCTGGAAATCGACAGCTTCTGAAATTTAACGTTCGTCCTGCTTATATATTGTGAGACTGCACGTCATCTGGCAGCCTTGTATTGCATGTTGATCTAGCCGTGACACAGTTTCGTAGTTGTTCTAGGCGCGCGCGTGCACCATGACTGCATTGACGCCGTACCGTGCTGCTTATTAAAGTCGTTTTGTTTTATCATCGCCTTGTCTACGTCGCGGAGTCCTCACAATATACAGTCGCGTTTTTGCACACCGCTGCAATGACCCGCAGGGATATGAGGGACAGACAATTTCACGGGGAATAAGCGCCGTAAGTGTACGCACGCATACGGAAGCTGAACAGCGTACATTTGACTTTACGCGGCGTCTAGATGATCACGTGATCTAGAAACTCGCTCTATCGGGGGTATTCGCCTCGAGATCTTGGAGTGGCGCCCTCTCGCGTGTGACGTCAAGGAGAGGACTCGGATGCAGCTCTTCACGCGCGCGCTCGCTACGTGAAGGCTGCTCGACGCTGCCGGCCTGTCTATCGTGCTCGAGTTATTGAAATATTGGTGGGCGAGTTGATAAAGCGATTTGTACTGAATGTTCAAGCAAAATATCCATCGAAATCGAGCGGAGTTGCCGTCAGGAGCACGTTCTTTGTCGATTGCTCCTGTTGTCGTCTGCTAGCCATCCATGTTTACATCTGCTTCTATGGTGAATTTTTCTTTTCGCGACTGTTCTATGACCGTGGCGCACTCAAAATGACTTTCCTGCCCATTTTCGATTACTGACTTCAGCGTTCGGGCTTCAGCTTCCATTTCTGCGTTAAAGTGCAATAAATGTATACCGCGTGCTGCGCGTGTTCGGTTGCCAAGCCTGCTCCTTCGATTTAATTCATTTGTTCGGAGCGTGACAAACGACGTGTGATGTCATTCAAATAAATTATGTGGCGTTACCGGCAATAACGTTTCATTAAATGCACATTTTTAGCAGCTGCTGTGTAAGCGCGTCGCAAGTACTTTAAATTGAAACACGAAAAAAACAGGGTGAGACTAAAGGGGATGCACGACGGGGATATGAAATATCGATAGGTTGTCCGGAGTGATTTTCTTTTTTGTTCTATTTTTTTGCAACATATTTTAACCCTTGCGTTAATAAATCGACGTTTGTTCACTCGTTCACGGTGGTCTGAAAATATGCTGAACAGAATTAGTGTAATCATACTAACGTTGATAAATATGAAGCTTTCGCATCGAAAGATGTATTTGCAATTAAATACTGTAAATCAGTCTCAACGGTCGACTCCTGATGTGGCTTGGTGCGATCACTGTACTAAAGAGACTCGAGTTTCTTATGCATTTGCCTAAGTTGACTCGAAGGCGAAAGCCATCTTTTTCTTGAGTCGATGTATTGTTCCTTCGCCGCCCCCCCTCCGAATGCTTTCTGGACGTAACGTGGTTTTGCATTGAAGCTTTCTACACATCACCTGGTTTTGCATCGCCTCCGAGATCGGCCCACCAATCACGGAGGCTATGCAAAGCGACGCTGTCATGTGATGACGTAATCATGTGACAAGACGTTATGACGTCACAAATTTCGTCGGTCTGGGATGTGATGATGACGTGATCATGTGATGAATTTTCGCATCACTCGTGTTGACGCTGGCGACGCGGGACGCCGACGGTCAATTTTCGCAATTTATGTGGAATCTAAGGCTCCCACCTTAAAATATTCAATCTTGTTACAGCACGGCAAAGAATCACAATAATCAGCCATAGGGGCCAAAAGAATGGTGGGAAAGAGCTCTCTTTCTCCTCTTCCTGGACACATTCGCCGATTTTTCCTAATGTTTACGAAGCTGTACTATCGGTGTCAAGTGAAACGCGAACACTGCAGCGGATCGCGTTGCCCAAGCATTAGAAATACAGTGCGCGCCATCCTGTCATTATTATTGGCAGGCTCGCACAGTCGAGTAGGCAGCACTGCGCGATCGAAAACATGAATGCGGCTCGTGAACGTGTCTATCTCTAATCATAAAAGTCGAACTGTACCACGCGCACCACTGCTGGCGTTTCATTCCGAGCGATCTTATTTGCATCCAGCTCGCCCAATCTGTGCTAGTGGCCCGCAATAACCCGTTGGTCGATGAATTTATCGATTTCATTTTGTCGGCTGTCGTGTCTGCACAAGTCCACATGACTACAATTGGGAGTGGAGCATGAATTTTCGTTCATCTCAAGTCTGTTTACACAACGCTGATTTTTGCGAATAAGCCGCAAAATTGATCGCGCTGCGATTTCAAAGCAGCGGAGACTCTCTTTAACTCACTTGGCGGGGGGCCTTCGCGCTTTCACGTAACCTATTTCAACGCCATCCAGCGCAGTGAGCGACGCTACGAACTCGGTGGCATGAACCTGACCGCAATGGCTGTCGGTATACAGAAGATATGTTAAATGTTAACGTTTCATAAACTCATGTAATGCTAGCAGTCATCTCAAGAAATATCATAAGAAGAAAATGCAGCTAGTAGTCGAGGAACGCCGTGCGACGCGAGCGAACTATAACGAAAATGCTGCTGTTTTAGCCAGAGCGTAGCAGACGACAAAAGCCGAATCCCCGCCTTTGCGTCACCGGAGCGCCGTTCGCAGCGCCGCCATCGGTCGCACACGAGGCGAATACCCTGGGAAGTGTCACAGCTGGAATCAGCCAAGGGCGATCCTCTCGCACCTTATAGCTGGTAGTACATACAGTCGTCGACCACCGCTTGTGCCTGTCATGCCCCCGAGGCTCTGCAGTGCAATAATGAGGGGCGCCACCGCTGGAAAACGTCGTGCCACACACACAGGGTGCGCCTCGCAAGACAATGGGTTATCGCTCGCGCACCCGCAAAAGCTGCAGGGCGCGCATGTGGGAACCACGGGGACACGTGCAAGAAGCCGGGCATTACCGGAGCGTATTACAATACTACTACACAAAGAGAATAGCTGGGGCTAGGAGGGGGTGTACGTGCAGCATTCCTGCTGCCTTCCACCGAGCGAGCATACGCCTCGCGCCAGTCTACAGCGAATGCGCGCTCTCTCGAGTTTTCAAGAACGACGCCGCGTCGCGCGTGAATACCCGCACGCATGTGTATCTGACTCTTCCACTTCATTCTCTCCAGTATACTACAGCGGAGCGGCCGTATCCATTGACGCCTTCGGGCCGTTGTTCCTTTGTTCCGGTGCGTGCGATCCCGCAGTTCTGCGGAGATGGGCGGCCACAGAGTGCGCGGCGCGCGATGTCGGGCGCGGAACGGCAGCAACGCTCTTGACACGCGTCCCACCGCCCGCCCTGGGCCCGCTCGCGTCAGGGCGCGGTCTCTCTGCGCGAGCTCGCAGTATATACCCTATGCGTGTGTGCGAATATATGCGTGCTCGACAATTTCACGCGGAATAAGCGCCGTCAGTGTACGCGCGCATACGGAAGCTGAATAGCGTGCATTCGACTCTACGCGCGAAGGTGGTTCCCGAGTGTGTATAGTACATACCGTGACCGAGATACACTGCCGGCGGCCACAATGTGGGTGTTGCCGTGAGCAGCCTGCAGACTCGGCGGTGTTCGCTGAGCTTATGGATCTGGCAGAACGGCTATGGCGACTGGTTGTATGTATGGCAGCCACATTGCTAGAAGTCTCGGCCGCGGTCTGCCTTGCGCCGTTTTAATTCTTGTGACCGAATTCTTGGAAGCAGCTCACAAAATGTCAACAACTGCCAAAATTGTAACACTCTGTTTTAGCGTATATATGATTGGCTGTGCCAGGGTACGATATTTGCACGTCCGTCGTTGCAAGGCATTACACGAAGTGCGCATACACGTCACTGCGCCGC
Source organism: Rhipicephalus appendiculatus (assembly GCA_030522465.1). Lineage (NCBI taxonomy): Eukaryota > Metazoa > Arthropoda > Arachnida > Ixodida > Ixodidae > Rhipicephalus > Rhipicephalus appendiculatus. Next base: position 37,450 of record JALIZH010017678.1, read on the forward strand.
GTCCCCATTTGTAGCGGGCCTAGTACGCAAACAAAAAGGACTTTCATGACCAAATAAAAGAAAATACACGCAAAGTCTCACTTGGCAGTTGTCTAAGGGATGTGAAAACCACTAAAGCTTCATCATAGGCTGTATTCTTCCCTAGAACGTTGTTTTCGGGCGGCTCACCTTTGTAACGTCAGAGCGTCTCGAACAGCGCCGTGGCCCGCGCATCCCCCGATCACCGAAACGCGTGTTTAGCCCCAAATTTTCGCAAATCTGCCATGTTTCGAATGTGTGCTATTCTCAATGTCGGCTCTACGTCTTGTCCTGCAGAGGTCTTTTTGTTCCATTACCACGGAATTCAACGTAGCCTTCATAGCAAGTGTTCTTATTTTACATTTGTGTTGCACCGCGGGTAATACGCATTCATGTGGTTCAGATATATTAAATGCGAAGCATTTCTTTGCGTACTGTAAGCACTTTTGCGTTTCTATCTACGTATCTATCTATCTATCTAGCCGCCTACGTCTGGGTGCTCCCGTGATGGCCTCCTTAACTTGGGGTCGACCAAAATTTGTATGGGAGGGTAAGAAGTATTGACGAATATGCCTGGCTTGGTCATGACATGAATAACGTGAAAATCCTGTCGCTTATGTCGTCAAACCCTTTCCTGCAGACACGTGTGGCACATACCCGTATACCACGGGCCGCGGTATACGGGTATGCGCCACAGGACTTTGACAATTTATATCTACCCAGGAATGGCGAGAACAGGCATTGGTAAATTATATGCGAGATCGTTATGAGAAACTGACATCGGTGGCGTTGACACTGGTAATTTAAAGGCGACAGCTGTCGCCTTTAAATAAAAACGGACACCGGCGGCGTTGACGCCAGGAATACAAATAATAGAAATCAGAGTCCCAGCAGGAATCGAACCAAAGCATTCTGCGTGGCAATCAAGCATTCTACCACAGAGCCACGTCAGGTCTCGAAACTGCTTTGGAAGAACACACTATTCCGGCGTAATGTTGGTGAAACGTATATTGTGGTTGCAGTGCTGGCTATCTAATTTTATAAACATTACATACGTACTCCTATGACTAATCAGTCATGTCGCGTTAACGTCAGTAGTATCCTTAAGCGCCATCCACTGTATTTGGTTTACGTAGCACTATCAAGGGCTACCATCCTTGCAAACACAAGCTCTACATATCAGCTTACGGCTTCTGGTGTTGGCAATACCCAAGTTTCTGTTAGCATCGTTACACAACTGTAAACAACTGGTTATATGAAACATATGCGAGTGTTCAACATGTCTGTGCGTGCAACATTTGCAGGTATCTTTAGCGTCCTTTCATAACGTATCGCTCAATAAAAAAAATTACAACCCAACCACCTTACCTCCGGATGCCTCGCATAACATCGATTCCCATGGTACTTGGGATCTGCCTAATTTTTTTTGCATTTTGCAAGCGTGGATGAGAAATAACTGGGGGGTTGTACCCAGTGATTGACAGTTAACTTCGGAGCTCAGGGGGCCCGGATCCAAATCCAGCATCGCTAAGAATTATTTTATTTATTTATTTCCGGTGACTACGTCTTACGTGGCAAGGGGACGGACGGACGCACAGTTTTCTCGTTGAATTGGCACAGAAATGCTTTTGCAATATAAATAAAACAAAAAATTATTCGCACGACAACAACGTTCCCACAAGGCTGAGTTACTTTTTTTCTACCCTCATCACCTTTCAAAGAAGCAATTGCCTATTTAGGTCCTCAATTGCCGCGTGCGTGCACGGTCCTCGCAAGAGGGCCGCTTGACGACGCTCTAGCCGACGATGATTTTGCAGATGACAAGTGAACGCTCAAGGCAAGTATGCGAGATAATCATACTGAGTACTATCGCGCCCGTTCGTTCCGCAGTCTGCGCAGGTACCAGCCGTCTACAGGAGCGCTAAGCTATGCCCGTGACGTAACTAACCACCGTCATAGCACAAAATTAATGTAAATTAACAGACAATCAAGTCATGGAAAATATAAGGGATGCTATTTGCACTAATTGTGATACAAATTAGCAGAAATTAAAGCGGACGAAAAGATAACTTACTGCCGGCAGGGACCGAATCTAGAACCTTGGAATAACGTAGAGCATAGGACGCGGTATGACATCGGACGCGTTATTCGAAGGTCGCAGGTTCGGTCCTTGCCAGCGGCAAGTTATTTTTTTCGTCTACTTTAACTTATTCTCATTTATATCTCAATTTGTACAAATAACATCCCCTATACTTTGCTTGGCTTGATCGTCGGTCAGTAGTCATTAATGTTGTGTCTAACAAAAAAACAACACACACACACACACACACACACACACACACACTCACTCACACACTCACTCACTCACTCACTCACTCACTCACTCACTCACTCACTCACACACACACACACACACACACACACACACACACACACACACACACACACACACACACACACACACACACACACACACACACACACACACACACACACACACACACACACACACAAACACAAACACAAACACACACACACACACACACACACACACACACACACACACACACACACGAGCCCTTAAAATTCTCCTTTCGTGCACCGTTACAGCACGTAATACAACACGTGGAGTCATAAGGTCCACGCGGCGGCCGGTCCTGCCCACGTAGTCGGGACTATCGCTTCCATACGCTGGCAGCGTGTAAGTGAGTCGGTGTGACTAATGTTGTTCTGTAATGCGCCATATTAACACGATAACGTTAAAGAGCTCGTTTCGCAGAAGTTACGGTGTCGGCGTCGTTGCTTGTGAGCGAAAAATCATCATCTTTTCCGTGACCGAAATATCGAGAAAGGTGCAAATAAAATAAATAATAAGAAAACTTCGGTCCGAGTGAGACTCGAACCCAGGCTGCATGCGTGGCAAGCAGGTGCTCCACCACAGAGCCACGCCATTGCTTGAGCCTACTTCGGAAAGCCCCCCCCCCCGCCCCCCCCCCCAAAAAAAAAAAAAGAAACGCTATATGAATGTCATGTAGTGGAAGGAGTCTCCTTAACGAATGTAATATTGCGTGGAAGAAGCGTAGAATCGCGCCCGGCGTCAAAACATGCGAATTGCGAAACGAGTGGGTGTTTTAAAGGTCCAAACATTAAAAAGCGCTCAGACATATGTAATCATCACCAGCTGCAAAAGCATCAACAAAGTAAGCAGCTGCGTAGGTTCGCGTGTTGCCTTACGGACGCGTAGTGGGCCCCTCGCCGGTTTGCAAAAGAGAGAATTATGACTTCGTGGGCACTTCAAAACTGTACTTGCAGTAGGCATTCAGGATAGTTTGAAACGGCCAAAAGTTACGCGCACAGTCGTTCGTTTTCTTGCGGCACGGTTGAGGCATGCACTGAGAACCTAAGCGAGGCTAGCGCTTGAGAAAGCGAAGCGCACGGGGCCCGATTACTCTATCGCGTTCTACTCTTGAAGGCGAAGCTCAAGTGACCTCCAAGTATTTTTCTTGGCAATTAATGTCGGCGATGTCTGTAGCCTTTTAATTCCAAGTGAGCATCCGTGGTACTCATCCCAGAAGTTGTCCGGAACCACTATCGGCCTGCTACATAAAAAAAGGAAAAAAAAAGAAAATTCCCCATCTTCCGCTAAAGGGAACCCATGTGTGGATGCGAAGCAGTGGGGAGATAATTAGCTTGAGCGGGAGGAACGTCGCCGCTCTCATTTCACGGCAGTGGTCCGGGCGCTCATCGCGGCGCTGCACAGGAGAGAAAATGAGGCGCGCGCGCTCCGTCATTTTCATACCGCGGAACTACCGTAGCGTCCCCAGCGGGGTATGCAGCTGTCACACCACCTGTCGTGCGCGCCGCTCCGTAGAGGATTTCTAGAGGAGAGGACGGGGGGGGGACCGTAGGAGAGGAGAGAGAGGACGTGCATGCGCTGTGGGGGAGTGAGACGCGGGAGCCACTCCGTAGAGTAGAGGATTCCTAGAGGAGAGAGGACGCGCATGCGCTGTGGTCGCGGGCGCGGCTCCGTCGAGTAGATGATTCCTAGAGGAGAGAAAGGGGGTGAGCGTAGGAGAGAGAGGGGGGAGGGGACGCGCATGCGCTGTGGTGGTGTGGGACGCGGGAAGGAGGGACGGACTAAGCCCCCCTCCAAACACATGCAAGCAAGATCAAGGAATGGGGTCAACCTGGGCGACAGACACCACCTGCCTAGCCGTTGCTAGGCAGCCTGTCTGTGCTCTCGGCCATGACTCTGATGACTGTAGTAGTGGTTGACGGCCTTCATATTACTAGTGTTCTGGTTCGCATAATGGGTGCTTCCCTACTTCATGAAAGTGGCAGGACGCGGGACGGGGGGACGGGGGACGCGGGACGCGGGAGGGACGGACAAAGCCCCGAGCATAAGATGCTTCGCATCTAAACATTCAGGCAGCTTCGCTTGGTGGACAATGATGAAACAGTGAAGCTGGTGGTTTGCAAAGAAGCCTTTGCTTCCTCAATTATTTTAGCTGGTTGAATGAAGTGGGATTTGAATGAAGTGGAGTTGAATGAAGTGGGTTGAATGAAGTGGGAATGAAGTCGGAGTGAAGTGGCATGAAGGTGAATGGCGTGGGAGGAATGGCGGGAGTAGTAGCGGGCGTGGTGAGGAGTTGTGGAAGAAGTGAGTAATGGGCGTGGTGGGAGGAGTGGCACACATCCGTAGTGGGATTTACCCGCTTTCTGTGGCACATACCCGTTCACGATCTAAGAACAACTGCACCGTCAAAATCAGCGAATCTTACACTTAGCCGCGCAAGGCTTCAAACAGCGGAACTGGATGATTCTGAAGACGAACCTGGTTGCTTCTAGGTTGCTTCTTGGCCTTAGCTAGGTAATGCAGGTTTTTTCAAGGTTGCTTCTAGGTTGCTGCTAGGCTTCAACTAAGTGATGCTAGGTTGTTTTTCTACACTGATTTTCAGCGCAGAGAAGTTCGAGTTAAACCATAGAAAGTCACAGACACGACTTGGAAGTCCAAACTCCATTGACAGAACCTCGCCCTGAAGCCAAGCGTTCGCACCTCTCATATATCTACGGGCACGTCGTCGTTGGCTTAAACCTTCCATCGCTTCGGTGTTTTCTCGCAGCCACCGTTGCCTTTCTCGTATTCTCTCGTTGTACGTACTCGAGGTCTTCGGCTCGCCGCCGTCGCTTCGCAGCATTTTGTTGGGCTAACTGTTACCTTTTTGGTGGAAGTTGTGTGTAGGGGGGATTTACCCAATTTCTGTGGCACATACCCGTTTATGATGATAGTTTTCTGATGCGGGTTGAACAAGGAACGATTTGCTAAGCATCTTAGCTGTTAAAACACAAAGGGCGTGTTTGCACTCAAAGAGAATGTATTCGGGCATGAAAGTGACGCACACGATCGAGGCACTGCTCTTCATCCGCATCATCCGAGTCTGTCCGCATGTCTCACCTTCGTTAATTTAGGCTGACGTGCACGTTGCGAACGTGCGTTGGTTGGTTTGTGGAGTTGAGCGCTCCAAAACGACTCAAGCTATGAAAGTCGCCGTAATGGACGGCTCCGGATATTTTCGGACCACCATGAGGGGTTCCTTAACGTGCACCGACCCGCCACGGTGGTCTAATGGTTATGGTCCTCGAATGCTGACCCGTAGGTCGTGAAATCGAATCCCGGGGGTGGAGGCCGCATTTTCTACAGAGAAGGTAGTGCTATAGGCCCGTGTACATAGATTTAGGTGTACGTCAAAGAACCCCGTGCGGTCGAAATTTCCGGATCCCTCCACGAGGGCGTCCCTCATATTCACATCGTGGTTTTGGCACGTACAGCCCCAACAATTATTATTAACGTGCACTGAAATCGCATGGCTTGCACTGACGTCAGTGAAACCGCCATGTTGGTGAACCGCATGGTACATGCAAGCATAGGCGTGCGCACGAGGGGGGGCAGAGGGGGGCGGCCGCCCCCCCTTGTCACCTAAGAGAGGGGGGGCGCAAATTCTGCCCCATTCATTGACTTAATAGGGAGGGGGGGCGCTGCGATGAACCTTCGCCCCCTCCTGCCCCCCCTGAAGGGGAACCCCTGCGCACGCCTATGCATGCAAGGTTTGTGACGTCCCGAGTTAATGTTATCAGTTTATCACTTGCAAGTTCCTTCGTTAGTGGCGGAAAGAGGCCAATAAAATTCTGGCCACAGCGTTATCGCATTGAAGCAGGTCAAGCGCGATGTGATTATGCTGCTTCTTCGTCACCAAGGCCGCCATGTTGGTGAACCAGTACGTCATGGAGCTGCGGCCGTGACGTCACGTGCAAGCCATCTGTACGAGCCTCTAGCATTTCGCCGCCATCGAAAATGCGGCCGGGAGTGAACCCGCTCCTTAGGGGCGAGCAGCCAATACCGTAACATTCTGCAGAGATGTTAGTTTATCACGCAGGGTGTGTCATACGCCAAGTCACGCGCAGAATGTCCCCGACTGGGCCCCGCTCCTTCATTAGCTAAGATGCCCGTGGTGCAGATAAGTGCGGTCCGGCCAAATTTTCCTTTTTACATCCGTGTGGGAGCACAACCGCGGGTGTGCTTGAGCTGGTGGCTGAGGCTGTGAAAGCGAGCTGGTGAACATTCACGAGGTTAAATGCAGTCTGTGCGTGGTGTCCGTCCACAACAAACTGCGCAAGCTGTTTCGGGCGATTTAGTGGGAAAGGCTTCATGACCGCAACCTAGTTTAAAAATCAATGAAGGAGTTTCTGGGGCACTATGGAAGCGAAATATTTTATCCGAACGATCTTGGACTCAGCCGTCGTGTTCCTTGGCTCGTGAAGTTTTCCTTGTTTATTTTCCTTTGCTCACTTTCGTTATATTACCATGCTTACCAACGTGCCGTGTCCAGACGCGCACGACTTATCCGATTGTACTGCAAAAGTCGTTGCGATGGACAGGGAGAGATTGTTGCAACTCAGTTGCAAAGGTACACGATGTGGAGGTATACTTGCGGACAACTTTTCTTGGCAATGAAGGGAAAGCTACGGGCGCGGAGCTACTGCACATGTACTCCTCCGCGAAGTAGTCCGGTTCGGCTCGCGTTTCGAATGATGGTCGTGTTCGAATAATAACACTGCATAAAATTTGTTACATCTGCTTAGACAGCCATTTGTGTGTGAAATTCGTCACAAGCCCCTTCAGGCGAGTCGTTGTAATAGCTGGAGGGCGACGAGCGCTCACCTCAAGACGAAGACGCCATTTTGACTGTGAGGTGCACGTAAAATGTGCGACGTTCTCACATGTGCAAAAACGCGAAATGACACTGCATAAAGTAAAACAAATTATGAATACCTCCTTGGTGCGTGCTGCGTCTCTTTATAAACAGAATCTAGTAAAAAATAAAGTAATGTTGTTTTTTTTATGATTTTCACGCGGAAAACGCGGACGCAATTGTGGGACTATATTCTTCAGCGGTCGCACACGTCCACTTTGTCTCCATAGCCTTCCCTTCATTGTCAAGAAAAGTTGTCTGCGACTATAGTACGCCCTGTAACGCACACCTGTGACCGTACGAGCGGTCGTTGCTTCAGCATGCGCAATGAGAGAAGGAAAGTTGAAATGAAAGAGAAAAAGAACATCCATGCAATGCAATGTGTTGCTCTGACATCAGTACGTATACGCGGCTCCGCCAACGCTCCACAGGGCAGTGACGCGCCGCATTGTTTGCCACGATGCGTCCTCGTGATGCCACCTATTCACGCCGATGTTTCGCCGTGAACACTGAAGAGCGTCGCTGCCATTTTGCGGGCGTCGCGGATTCAAGCATCTAGGCCGCAAGTGCAGTGTCGCGCGCTACAGCTTGGTCTCCGCCGGCCTCAAAGACCTCGGAGAAGCCTGACTGGCGCGCTCTCTCGCTAAATGTACACCCGCGAGCAGCTAGCCGACTTTTCTAAAGCGTGCCCTTCGCCGCGAAAGAAACACGTACGAGCGGCCGCGTTTTCCACCCTGCTGCATCGCCGGAGTCCTTGCCCGGCTTCCGCGACGGTGCCAGCGAAAGCGGTCGTTCCGAATCCGCACGACCGTTTCGGAAAGATTCGCGAGTGCTTTTCAGGCGCTTCATCCTTAAAGATGCCGCAAAGCGCCCTTACTTTCTCAGCGCGTTTGACAGGTGTCAGCATCTTTTATACGCGACTTTGTTTGGCCGTTCCCTTGATTTTGACGGTGGTGATGTTTTGCCGAGCATAGTATCTTTCAGTCTAGGAACGCAGAGATCGAGTAGGGACGAGTGTGACTGCAGTGCTTTCGTTTTCGGTCCTGTTTAGCACAAACCTCGTCGTAATGGAGACACGAGCACGATGTTAGCCGCGCGCTGTACGTACGTCCTTCAGGAACAAGCTGTACGCCTTTCCCAGAAGAGGCCCACACGCCAGCTGGTTGATCTCTGGAGGCAGTGCTGATAATAGAGTTTCTCACGAAAAAAAGAAAAGCAAGCCCCTTGCATTGAGGGAATCACACAAAATGAAGCTGTCATTATTTCGGTCAATATTGGGAACTTCGTTTACACATGGTTAGTCACTTAAGCATGCTGCGCGTCGAGAACAACACGCAGCCGGTGAATGAGGCTGCCTCAACTTTACGGTCTAGAGTGGAGGGCAAGGGTTGAACATGCGCTAAGCGTTCTCGCTGAAGCGTATAAATTCGATCCTCTTTATAACCAAGCATCATCGGTACCGTAAGTTTGTTCGTTATATCCGATATTCCTTGTAACAATACATATAAAAATCGGCTTTAAGGCGTTTAACAAGTCGGCATTCTAGTGCCCGTAAAGATCTTAGATATAAAAGCGCATTATTATAGGCTTCAAACCCATTATAAATTAACTGCGCCTCTTTAGCGCTTTTATTTTTTTTGTTATTGTGCTGGTGACCAAATGTCCGCAACTCGGCAAACGATTGAATAACGATGCGGTAGTGAAGCGCTTTTCATTATTTCACGCCGCTTTTCATACTATATTTAGAGTTCTGGGCATCGCGAGAACCAGGCATCTCTTCGTTCACAGCCGATATCGCGGCTGCTATCGCGTTTTCGGTTTCGTTCTAAAAAGAATAAATGTCACTAAAATAAAGCATGTCTAACCAAAGTTCGTTATTTGGTTCGTTATAACCAATAATCCTCTATACCAGTATTCGTTATAACGATCGAGGTGCGACCCCGTGACCACGTAACGACGACGGCGGAGATGTCGGCGACGCGTAGGCGACGCGGTGATGAAGACAGCATATGACACGATGAGAGCGGCAGGACGAAGACGACGTGGCGACATCGTGCACAAAGAAGCACGGGACGACTGGTGTCAATAGAGGCTGTGATACAACACGAGCAGTCGTATTGTTGCTAGGATACTCTGAAACCCGAGATTATAACAGCCAGGCCCCACGAATGACCGAGACGGACGAGCCGACGAAGACAGCATTTAACGTCACAAATCAACGCACGAGCCACGATAAGGGAAGACTACATTTTCCGCGGCTTTTAAATGCAATGCATTTCCTTAGCGAACTTCGGCGACTTTGCGCGTATCTATCTATCTAGCCGCCTACGACTTTGTGCTCTCCAGGCCGTATCGTCAATGGGATTTATACCAAAATTGGTATGGCATAACATGACTGTATCACGAACATGTGTGAAGGTTTATATCATGAAAATCATGACTAACTTGTCATGAACGGATATGATTTACACGCCATGGCCGTGGTGCTCATGCGGCCGTCTCCTTAACTTGATATATCCAAAAATTGGTATGATGAAACATTTCTGCATGACCAACATAAATGACAAGTGGTAATATGAAAATCATGAGGTGCATGTCATCTACAACATGATTTACATGCCATGCTCATGGTGCGCTAATGGCCGTTTCTCTAGCTTGATATACACCACATTTGGTATTGCGTGACGTGACTGTATGACGAACATAAGTGGCAGGTAGTAATATGGAAATCATGGCATGTCATGTGCAACATGACTTGCATGCCCGCTCATGGCACGCTCGCGGCCGTTTCGCTAGCTTGATATACACAAATATCTTAAGGCGTGACGTGACTGTATGACGAACTTAAAGGGGCGCTGCAACACTTTTTGAGCATGGTCAGAGTCGAGGCTCCCGAGAACACGCGAGCCAAATATTACAGCGCAGCACGCGGCCTGGAATTTACAATAAATTCTCTAAAGTCAGCTGAAAATCGCTTTCTCTTCTCTAGACAAATGATGTTACAGGCTCAAAAATCACTACGTCCCAGGTCCAAGTATCAGCCATTGGCTGATTTGAGCATGGCGCGCTCGGTCGTACCTGGGGCCGCCGCAGGAAGCCGCGACTTGTCCACGCGTGCGCGGTCGATCGCAATGAAAAGCCGCGCATTCGAAGGAAAAAAAAGGAGAAAAAAAAGTGCTCAAGGTCCCGAGGCACGCGTGGCGTATTTTCTTCCCCCGTGCCACCCCTCCCTGCTCAGCTTCCAGCGATTTCGTCGGAACGAGGGAAGAGAGAATGCAATTGCAACATACGACAAATCTTTGTAACTCTGCTCGTACTGGACGGGTTCTAAAATTTTTTTGCGGTGGTGAATTCGAGAGGCAATAAGCTCCTTTAGTGAATCCATTCCATGGCTACTTGGAAAAGTGTTGCAGGGCCCCTTTAAATGACAAGTGGTAATATGGAAATTATGACATGTCATATCCAACATGACTTGCATGCCAAGTTCATGGCACGCTCGCGGCCGTTTCGCTGGCTTGATATGCACCAATATGGGTGTTTCATGACGTCGCTGTATGACGAACATAAGTGGTAGTGGTAACATGAAAATCATGAAATGCATGTAATGTACAACGCCATTTACATGCCACGCTCATGGTGTGCTTACGTCCAGTTCGCTAGCTTGATATACACCAAAAATGCGTATTGCGTGACGTGACTGTGTGACGAACATAAATGGCAGGTGGTAGCATGAAAATGACGGCATGCATGTAATGTACAACGTGATTTACCTACATGCCACGCTCATGGTGCACTTGAGCTTGATATACACCAAAAATTGGTATTGCGTGATGTGACTGTATGACAAACGTAAGTGGCAGGTCCTAAGATGTAAATCATTGCATGCATGTTATGCACATCGTGATTTGCTCCTTGCTGGCTGCTTCGCATTACATCGGTTCCCACAATGCGTGGGATCTGCAGTTTTTTTCCCTTGTTTTCTACAACTGGTACTCGAAACACGAGCGCGTTTGCATGTAACCCACATCGGAATGCCGGGAAACAGCAGCAGAACGCCGTAGCACTTGCGTCACCGAACTCGCCGCGGCGGGTGAAGCGAGCGACCAGGTCGAAGCAACGCCCACTCGGCAGTGTACTGTAGAACGGCCAACGACATCAGTTGCATTAGCCCTGAAACCATATCGCGTTGTGATCAAAACTAGGGTCCTTCAGTTCATCGATCACTACACGAGAAACAAGTGACCTGGCTGAGCAATGGCACTTTCACGTGGCAACTCGACAATGTTCCCACATACATCGCAGCGCTTAAATCTGCTGCCTGATCCAATAATCGAATGCATGCAAAGGACTCCACGGTATTGTGCCGGCGCAGCTTCATAGCGAAAGAAGCTAACTCATCGGGGATTGAAGAAAAAACAAACGGCGACACACTGGAGGAATGCTCGTCGGGTCGCTTGGGAAAAGGCCATCCGGGGGAGACGTGCTGCGCGTTGGAGAATCCGCGGACGCTCACGGTGCCCGGGTTCGTTTGTTCTGCGTCGACAAGCGCGGCCGAGAATCCCACGCCTCGACGGGCTCTGTCCGGCATTCGGCCCTCGAAGGCACGCGCATCATTTGATGGGCCTCGAGTCGACGTGCAGAGGAAGCGGTCGTCGTCGACGTGCATGCATGCAAGGCACGCGATATACACACACCGCGTATCCTCGTCGCGTCCTCCTGTTCATTGACATTCACGGGCGACCTCCGGCCTGGAAGCTGCTCGCGACTGGCGTTTTCAGAGAAAGCGCGCTCTGACTTTTGCCGGGGCTGCTGCCTTCGTCAAGGCTGACTCGCAAATTAGCTTCCGTGTATACGCGGGTGTGTGTTGTATAAAGTACTGCTTACCGTGTTTACATATACGACAAGCATACATATATAGGCGTGCGCAGGGTTCTCCACTGGGGAAGGGGAGCAAGTTTTACAGCAAGTTCATCCAGCGCCACTCGTTGCCGAGGTGACGAGGGTGGGAACACTGTTTCTACCACCGGGCGTCACGTGATCTTTGCACAAGATGGCAGCTGACCAATAAACCCTCATATGCTTATAACGCATCAAGTCTGCCGGGACCAAGTCCTTGCTATGAAATTACGAAGGAAGGGAAATTTTCCGAGGGGCTTTTTTCTTTGTGAGACACAGGGAATGGTTTGTTTCTTGATTTAATTGGGTGTGTCTAACACCCCCCTCCCCCCTCCCCCAAAAAAAGAAAGAAAACGAGCTTAATATTTCGGCTAGTGAGAAAGTCCGCGCTGAGTCCAGTAAACTGTGCTCCTGTTGGAGTCGCTGTCTATGTGTTATGTGCTTGGTACATTCGAGCGACAGGTGATACACATTCTCGTCGCCATGGTCGCATGAACAAGGTGTAGAGGGCGCACGTTGAATTCGAAAAAAATAGTGTTTTATGTTCTCACCAAGGGTATCGATGCCAGCTAGATGGTATTTCATTGCAAGGTGTGCGTGTAGCGCCACGTCATGAAAGAAGTTTATTGCCTCACGAATCAACCGCCACCAAAATATTTAGAATCCATCAAGTACGAGCAAAGTTATACAGAGATTGGTCTCACGCTGTATTTTTCTCTTCTCTCTTCCCGACGAGCGCGCTGGAAGCTAAGCAGGGAGGGATGGCACAGGGGAAGGAAGTTACGTCACGCACGCCTCATGACCCTGAGCACTTTTTTCTTTTTTCGAACGCGTGGCTTACTTTCAGTGTGATCGCGAGCGTGGGCACGCGCCGGCATCCCGCGGCGACCACAGCAACTAAGCAGCTCACGATGTTCAAATCAGCCAATGGCCGTAAGTTCGGGTGTAGACATGATTTGTAGCAAGAAGAGAGAAAGATTCCTATCCCACTGTGAGAATTAGTAATATTAAATTCCGGGCCGCGTGCTGCGCTATAAGGTTTGGCTCGCGTGTTCTGAGGAGCCTCGACTACCGATCGGCAGTGTTTTCAGGGAACGCTGAAAAAGTGTTGCAGGGCCCCTTTAAGAAAAGTTCGCGGGCATTTTCTGTTACTTAGTACTGATCAATCAAAATGTCTGTCAACGAAGAGTCTTATTTAGCTTCTAACTCTTGTGATTCGACTGTTTTTCAGTACAATATAAACATTAATACTCGTCTATAAATTATAAAAAATAATTACACACTCAGAGGTAGACTAGTGCCTCCCTCCCTCTTTTCTTTAGGGGTGAAGTTAGAGAGGGGCAGGTGAGGAGTTCACGTTTGCAGTTTTCGTGTAATCCGTAGATTGCACTTCTGAGCTAGCACTTGAAAATATTTTCTACACGAGCGATTATTTTTACAGAAGGTAAAACATGTTCTGCTGTCCTGGGCAGCAGGTCAGAATAGTGTAACTTATTCATCAAAACAAACAGCGTTGGTCGGGCACGTCTCACCAGTCTTATACAATGTGTTTCAGCAAATTAGTATTGCCAAGCTTTCAATAATCCACGCGTGCATTGCGAGAATGCGGCCGACTTAGCGTTGTTCACTGTCGTCTTGAGTAATGAGAATACCTTTCACTGTGAGCTGAGGTGATAAATTAAGAATAACTTATCAACAATTAATATTTAATACTATTTGAAAACATTGGTTTCTAAACGCTACAGATTTATAGCAGAAGTTTTAAAGCATATTGAAAAATATGCATTAAGCCTTCATAGGCAGCAAACCTTCATCGTTAGTGGGCACGAGAGCAGTGGTCTTCACACCGCTCTAAGCCACTATTTCTTCACCATGCAGGTGTGTACTCCTTTACTACACGCTAAAAAATCTAACAACCGCTGTCTACTGCTGTTCCCGTGCCCACGGGTGTTGTGCGAGACTTTGAGTGAATGTTTTTCAATGGCATATATTTTGCTTTGTTCCGGTGACATTGAAACTAACCCTGGACCCAACACCCGTACTGCGGTGCAACAAGAATTTGACGACTTACCCGAAAATCCTGCCTAACAAATGAACGTATTATTCCGCATGTTGAAGGATGTGCACTCGCGCTCCTTACAAAGCACGAAGTGTCAGTCTGAGCTTGCTATTGATGTCAAAGCAATTAAAACCGGACAAAAAAGCATTCACGCAGAAGTTACTGGCATCCGGAAGCGACTTGACGAATTGGGAGAAAAATCTAAAAAAACTCGATGATATGACGGAAGAACTAACAAGTATGCAAAAAACCGTGGAAGAACTAACGGACGAGAATTACCATGTGTAATGTAGACTAACCGAGCTAGAGGACAGGTCGAGAAGGGACAATTTAATCTTTCACGGTGTTCCAGACTAAAGAAACCTGGCAAGAAACCGAAGCGAAATTGACGAATTCTATTTCTGCTGTTCTTGACAGTTTTCCCAGCGAGTCATTTCAAAGGGTGCACCGTTTGGGTAACCACTGACCTACTAAGTGCCGCCCCATTGTCGCCAAGTTCACTAACTTCAAAACAAAAGAGAAAGTACTGTCACTGCCACTGTCAGCGAAGATTTTTCTGTTGCAACGCGGCAGGCCCGTAAAAAACTTATTGAATTTGGGAAAGCTCAGCCCAGTTCACCGCCACTTAAACTGCGTTACAACAAGTTACTACTAAATAACAAATGTTACATGTATTTTCTACAGTGCGACAGAATTCTAGAGGTAAATAAACGCATCAAACATGTCAGTAATACACGTGCTTCTTCGAAGAATACGTCTACGTAGGGATGCGCGAGGGGAGGTGACCGCAAATCCCATCCTCAGGTATCGGTTCTTTTTTCTAACGTTAGAAGTGTACTAAACAAATATAACTCGTTATCATCAGCTATTGACACATGTAGCGCAAAAATAGTTGCTTTGACAGAAACGTGGCTCCACGCGCATGTCCGTGATCAAGAAATCTTTGATGACGCAAACAACTTTCACATATACCGTTGTGATCGGACAATGCGCAGGGGAGGCGGTGTTCTTCTTGCGGTTTCAAAGGACATTCCTTCTTCTTGTATCCATATTAACAGTGAACTAGAGCTAATTTGGGCCATAGTAACCATCGGATACCACAAGATCATATTAGGAACATGCTATCGCTCTCCCTCTTCACCGTCAACATTTGTAGATGAACTACACGACGCAATTAATATAGTTTGTACACGATTTCCCTCGCATCCTCTGTTTCTGTTCGGAGACTAACTTTCCTAGTATAATATGGAACGCAAGCGCGCCTTACTCATTACCGTCTTCGCCACAGCCGAGTGAATTTATTAACATATGTTCAGTATTTTCTCTAACACAACTAGTAACGTCGCCAACCAAGACATCCACTAGCAGTGCTAGCATTCTCGATCTAATATTAACAAATCGACCAGACTTTGTTACCGCTTTAACCTATACACCAGGCATCAGTGATCATTCATTACTGTCGTTTTCATTTAATGCGCCCTGTCCTAAAGCAGACAAAAAAAAAAAAAAGAGAAAACAATACGGGGCTATAAGAAAGCAAACTTTGACATGATTAACAGTGAACTAGCAAAATTCTTAGACACATTTTTAAGCAGTTTTGATACCCGTTCAGTGTAGTCTAACTGGGATATGTTTGCAGCTGAAGTAGATCGACTAAGAAATAAGTATATTCCCTGTCGCATCGTCACATCTAACGCGCGTGCGCCATGGCACAATGCTCACATCAAACGTTTATCTAACCGAAAGAAACGTTTTTATCGTGCCGCAAGATGTTTACCTACTAACCACCCACGCTGGGCTGCTTACAAATCTGCATCGTCCATCTACATATCTGCGCTGAAATCCGCTAAAGATAACTTTCTTACTAACGTTTTGCCGTCTATGTTACAAACTAACGCAAAAAAATTTTGGCGAGTCATTAATCCTCTGTCCGACAACCATATATCTTTGATTGACTCATCCGGTAACCAAATTAGTGAAGCGCATTGCGCTGCTTCTCTTAATGAATCTTTCATAAAAACACTTTTCCGTAGATAGCTGTAATGAATTACCTAGCGCGACTTTACACAATTACTCACCCATGTCATCAGTAATCATTGAACCTCTTGGAGTTGTACGCCTCATTGAATCACTTAAGAATGATTCGTCTCCCGGTTATGATGCTATTAACACACAATTTTTGAAAAGTACTTGCGCTTACAGTTCCATTATACTAACTAAAAATTTTCAACAATCAGTGGATACTTCTGCTATTCCTAGTCAATGGAAAATCGGGAAAGTCGTTCCACTCTATAAATCTGGCAATAAAAACTGTTCGACAAATTATCGTCCTATTTCCTTTAACCAGCATTTGTTGTAAACTACTCGAGCATATAATATTTACAAACATAGTCAATTTTTTAGAATCAAAATTCATTTTTCACGTCAGCACAACATGGCTTCCGCAAAACATATTCATGTGAAACGCAGTTAATATCCTTCACTCATCACTTGCATCAGATTCTTGATAAATCATCGCATGCCGACTGCATTTTTCTAGATTTTTCAAAAGCTTTTGACAAGGTTTGCCATAGACTGCTACTTCACAAACTACGCCAACTAAATCTTGATAAAAACCTATTAATGTGGATTGAATGTTTTCTCACTAACAGATCACAATTCGTTACGGCAAATGGTTCACAATTCTTCTCGCCAAGTTCATTCCGGCGTTCCGCAAGGCTCTGTCTTAGGCCCTCTGTTGTTTCTCATTTATATTAATGACCTGTCATCAGTTATATCGTCTAACATTCATCTGTTTGCTGACGACTGTGTTATTTATCGAGAAATTACTAACGATAATGAGATTAACATATTGCAGTCTGACCTTAACGCTATATCTAACTGGTGTGAAAAATGGCTAATGGACCTAAACATTAAAAAATGTAAAATCATTGCGTGTATCCAGAACCTCCACTACCTCTCCTCTTTACTTTCTTAATAACATTCCTCTGGATTCTGTTAACTCTTATTATTATCTTGGAGTTCACATAACGACTAATCTCAACTGGTCACTTCATATTGAATACATTATTAACAATGCTAACCGCATGCTTGGCTATTTACGACGTAACTTTTTTAATGCTCCTTCTGACTTAAAACTGCAACTTTATAAGACACTAATACGTTCTAAACTATAATATGCTACAGCCGTGTGGGATCCCACCTATGATAACCTAGTAACTTCCCTTGAACTTGTCCAGAATAACTCCGTTCGTTTTATGTTGTCTAATTAGAACATAACCGCGAGCATTTCAACTCTGAAAACTTCCCGTGCACTCCCTTCTTTAACATCTCGTAGAAAAATTTCCCGATTAACACTATTTCACAAGATGTATCACCATCCTTTCCTGCATGACCAACTACTTCTTCGCCCACAGCACATATGCCGCCGCATTGATCACCATCACAAAGTAGGCATCCCTTCATGCAACACAAAAACTTTCTTCAATTCATTTGTGCCTCTTACATCAAAGGAGTGGAACAGACTTCCCGGTGACATTGTTAGTATTAGTGATAACACATTGTTCCGTAATGCGTTAGCTAATATTGTATAATTAGGCTCTGTGATGTATTAGCTAACATGTACTAGTATATAAATGTTTTAGCTAACATTGTATTATAAGAGATTTATTTGTACGATCTAACCGTATACACTGCATTTTGTTCAATTACCTTTTTTTTGTAATAACCCACCCCCCCTCTGTAATGCCATTTGGCCCTGAGGGTATAATAAATAAATAAATAAATAAATAAATAAATAAATAAATAAATAAATAATGTCAGAGCGGACCGGGCCGGGCCCGGGCTTTTATTTTTGTACGTCGGGCCGGGCCGGGCGGGCTCGCAGCCCTCTGTTGTCGGGCTCGGGCGGGCCTTAGACGCAGTCAGCGGGCCCGGGCCGGGTTCGGGTTCTAAAATTCGGCCCGTGCACAGCTCTAATACACACTACTAAAACACACAGGACACAGTTTAACAGGACGAGAGCAACTATATCCTGTGTGTTAGTAGTGTGTGCTATCCTACCATAAGCGCATCGCTAAGCCAAGTCACCAGAAAAATGCCACGTGACTAGACACTTGCGCGGATTGACGGTAGTGTCCTCAGACATTCTACACCACGATGTCTGAGGATGGGCTGCAAGAAAACAATGTAATCGACGGCCCCAATCGTCGTCTCCTGCACATCTCCATCCGCCAATAAAACCTCCCCCTCGCCCGTTACGCTGTCTGTAACTAACGAGAGAGAGAAAAAAAGCGCTCACAAAGCTTCAAGACTCACCATGCCATAGACTATATTGCGGACGAGTTTGGGTGCCGCCATGTCGGGCTTTTAACCTTGCCGTTTTGTATCTTGAACAACTAAACGAACAGTGCTACGGTAGATATATACGCCCGAAAACGGTTGGGTTCGTGCATTCGGCGTTTCCTGACCTTATCAGTTCTCGTAACGTGTTACAAAAATAAGCAAACATTCGCTGAACAGTCCAAGGTGGCAGTGGCCATATATTCCTTGCGTAAAATCGTCTATATTAATTGCGTACATACCACGCCGTTCGCAACCAGTTTGGGTCGATGATCCAGCAGTCAAGACAGGCAAGAGTGGGAGCAATCATTGCAAGCATTCAATTAATCTCCGCTTCTGGATGTTTGTTCTTTAGCGCCTCAAACTCGTGTTTCCGGATGCTTCGGTGTTGTGCTCTTTAGTAGAATACCGGAACATCCGGCCGCTGTCACACGCGCAACAGTCACGTGAATTAAGTAGAAACGTCTGCGTATACGTCATACCACCTCCAAAATTTCAGTGAAATCGAAGGTTGTGCCTGGCGTTGCGTAAGCGTCGCTATTTCTGGCAGTGCCAGTGGTGGGCCCGTGTCACTGGGGGGTACCAGTAAAATATATACGCCATGCCACCTCTCGCTTGTAATTATTTCGACATCATCACTACCGCCAGAAGCAGTGTCGACAGCCACTTGCCGCTCTAACACTGACGTCATACGTGACGTTCTGCTCAGGTCATGTGATGGCAATCGTAAGCTCCACTATTGCGCTATAAGATACGGAAACACGCCCCTCAAACATGTTACTAACGGTCGATCAACGCTGCAAGCAGAGCGAAGACCTATGGACAAACCACCAGCGGTGACCGCGCCCTTCGTCTTTGACAATACGGCGATGAAACCTCCTCGCCCTCAACGTTGTGTGTCGGATTTAGGGGCGCCGACAGAGCTTGAAGGATAGAAATGTATCTCATATCTGTACTTCCCAATCCGGTTCACTGCTTCACAGAAAAACCATCTCGGGGAAAGTGGGAGACAAAAATATTGTGTTCGGTCCATCCCCGTTGCTCGTGGCCTTTTCATGCTTTCGTTCAGCGTGTATATAGCATCATTCATTCGTTCGTTGCATATCTGAGCGCTCTAATATGGCCGCGAGCAAGTGCCTTGTCACTCACATTGGTGCGCTTTCAAATCTCGCGCACTTTGTTCACAAATAACGCCACTGCTCGCCTCCATCGTGAAAATAAATTATTTGGGTGTTAGTGAACAACTTTCGCGATATGTTCATTGAAAAAAGCTACGTTTAAAATACTACACTCTAAATTGGTGAAATAATTATGACTATCAATTAGCAAAGCCGACTTTAAAAAGTAAGCAAGATTGCCTAGGGGAACACTTAATAAGTACTTCTAAGTTCGTTGCATTGTTGTAACGCGTTGTAACAGTAGCATAGTTGTAACTTTTCTTCTTTAGAGCTCGGCTGGATTGGGATGTCCCCGCGGACATTTAGTCGGAATCAAGAACAAGAAAGGCGCATGGGCAAGGCATATAGCGTGAAGGCAATATGACCGTTGTTCACTGACTGACAATAACAGACTTCCAACAGAAGGCGAGCGCGAGAGGGTGAAGCAGAAAATTAGGTGGACAGATGAGATTAAGTTTGCGGGGATAACGCGCCCGCTGCAAGTACAGAACCGGGTTGACTGGAGGAACACGTGGGAAACTTTTTCCTGTGCGGGTGTAGTCAGGCTGATGATAATGATGACTATGAAGATGAAACACCCGGATACGAAGGATCCCTTACGCAGCTTCATCGTATATTCCATTCTGATCCTGATGTATTTCCGAGTGACGCAGGTTTTTGTCGAATACTAGCGCATTGAGACGCTTCTGCGTATACGAATTACCTGTTTTCCACGTATCCAAGGGGAAAGCATTTGCTCGAGACTTTAGCCAGACGCATTGTTACGTAAACTTGCAAATGCGTGCTTGAGAGGCCGTCATTGCGACGTTAAAGAACTGAAGCGAACCGTATATGACTGAAGTTTCCTTGAGACGACAGGTTAGGCCACTTTTCCTCGTTTGAAGCTGCAGACATCATTTGGATGACGCTGCAAACGTCTTTCCTGGAGAAATCAGCCGTGCAATTTGCACAATGCTCGCGCAGCACTATCGCTTTTTCGTCGCTTTGTGTACGCCTTCCGAGTCTGCTGACGGGTTCTGTATTTAGGACATTAAGGATGTTATGAGTACGTTAAGTATAGCGAAATCACGCGCTTCCGACGCAAACCAAAAGGGTTCTATCGCATCGATAAAGCTTGTATGTATGTATGTATGTATGTATGTATGTATGTATGTATGTATGTATGTATGTATGTATGTATGTATGTATGTATGTATGTATGTATGTATGTATGTATGTATGTATGTATGTATGTATGTATGTATGTATGTATGTATGTATGTATGTATGTATGTATGTATTTATGTATGCATGTATTTATGTATGTATTTATGTATGTATGTATGTATGTATGTACGTATGTATGTATTTATGTATTTTTGTATGTACGTATGTATGTATTTATGTATTTATGTATGCATGTATTTATGTATGTATGTATGTATGTATGCATGCATGTATGTATGTATGTATGTATGTATGTATGTATGTATGTATGTATGTATGTATGTATGTATGTATGTATGTATGTATGTATGTATGTACGTATGTACTATCGTGAGCAATATGAGCTCGAACACGCGAGCGCGTGGCGAATAGCCTCGAACCCTACATTGGCTGATTCGCAGCGGCCGCGGTCGGAAACAAAGTGGAAAGGGCGGCGCGCCCTTCCGCTAGTGTCGACACTCCCGCCTCGATATGTTTTCTGCAAAACGGCACCTCATACCGTGTCAATGGGTGCCAGCGGTGATATGAACTCACATCAAGGCGCCCAACCACACCCAATGAACCATCAGGTAATGTAGCTGCTGAGATATCAGCCCGGCGTGATGCACAGGCAATGCTTGTATTATACCTAAGAGGCTGAGCATTTTGGTACGCATCTTTCGCTTATTTTGATATTTTATTTTTTTTTCTTTCGTGTTATCATTGCTAGCGGCCGATGGCACGCAATCAGTTGCCATTTCGCAGCAACACCAGTGAAGCGGGACTGTCAACAATCAGCGGAACAGCGCTCCTCCTTTCCCCTCCGATTTCGGCAACGCCATCCACGCGTCACGTTATGTGTGTGTTTTGAGGCTCTTTGCAACGCGCTCGCGTGTTCGAGCTCATATTGCTCACGATAGTATGTATGTATGTATGTATGTATGTATGTATGTATGTATGTATGTATGTATGTATGTATGTATGTATGTATGTATGTATGTATGTATGTATATATATATGTATGTATGTATGTATGTATATGTGTGTGTGTGTGTGTATGTATGTATGTATGTATGTATGTATGTATGTATGTATGTATGTATGTATGTATGTATGTATGTATGTATGTATGTATGTATGTATGTATGTATGTATGTATGTATATATGTCATCATCATCAGCCTGTCTACGCCCACTGCAGGGCAAAGGCCTCTCCCATGTTTCGCCAATCAACCCGGTCCTGTGCTTTCTGCTGCCATCTACCCACCTAATTTTCTGTCTCCCCCCTCACGCGTTTGCCATCTCTTGGAATCCAGTCAGTTACCCTTAATGACTAGCGGTTATCCTGCCGACGTGCTACGTGCCCGGCCCATATCCATTTCTTCTTCTTGATTTCAACTATGATATCCTTAACCCCCGTTTGTTCCCTGACCCACTCTGCTCTCTTCCTGTCTCTTAAGGTTACACCTATCATTTTCCTTTCCATCGCTCGCTGCGTCGTCCTCAGTTTAAGTTGAACCCTCTTTGTAAGTGTCCAGGTTTCTGCTCCGTAGGTAAGTACCGGCAAGATGCAGCTGTTATATACCTTCCTCTTGAGGGATAGTGGTAGACTACCATTCATGATTTGATAATGCTTGCCGAATGAGCCCCATCCCATCCTTATTCTTCGAGTTATTTCACTCTCATGGTTCGGCTCCTCGGTTACTACCTGTCCTAAGTAGACGTACTCCTTTACAACTTCCAGCATCTCGCCACCTATCGCAAAGCGCTGTACTCTGCCGAGATTGTTCCACATTACTTTAGTTTTATGCGTATTAATTTTCAGACCTACTCTTCTACTTTCCGTATCCAGTTCAGTAATCATAAGCTGTAATTCGTCTCCCGCGTTACTCATCAATGCAATGTCATCAGCGAATCGCAGGTTACTGAGATACTCTCCATTAACTCTTATCCCTAACTCTTCCCAATCTAGGGCCCTGAAAACCTCCTGTAAACACGCGGTGAATAGCATTGGAGAGATCGTGTCTCCCTGCCGTACGCCCTTCTTTATTGGGATTCTGTCGCTTTTTTTATGGAGGACTATAGTGGCTGTGGATCTGCTGTAGATTTCTTCCATTATGTTTATATAGGCTTCGTCGATGCCCTGATTCCGCAGTGCCTACATGACTTCTGATGTTTCCACCGAATCAAATGCCTTCTCGTAATCTATGAAGGTTATGTATAGGGGTTGGTTGTATTCCGCGCATGTATGTATGTATGTATGTATGTATGTATGTATGTATGTATGTATGTATGTATGTATGTATGTATGTATGTATGTATGTATGTATATATGTATGTATGTATGTATGTATGTATGTATGTATGTATGTATCAGTAGCGTAGCCAGAAATTTTTTTCGGGGGGGGTTCAACCATACTTTATGTATGTTCGTGCGTGCGTTTGTATGTGTGTGTGTGTATATGTATGTATGTATGTATGTATGTATGTATGTATGTATGTATGTATGTATGTATGTATGTATGTATGTATGTATGTATGTATGTATGTACGTATGTATTAATGAACTCATTTATCGCGAAGGAAGGAAGGAACAAGACATCCTATGGCAATGCACACAGATCACGGTAATATACCGAGAGGACAGTATAGGACCGGACCTTCTCGAGGAGCGATGGCTGAGCGCGCTGACTAGCTCAGACCTGCGCGACCAACTGTGGGCAATCTAGCGGGCCCGAACAGCGGTAGAAAGGGCCTCACCGTAATTAATGCCCGGGTGGCCTAAGCTCGGGCCGGCAACCTTGCAGGTGCTTTTCTGAATAAGGTTTTTTCCGTCCGTCCGTCCGACAGACATGAAAGGCAGGGATTCGAAACTTGATGGTAACCAGTTTCGAATAACTTCTACCCTGCGCTGGGGAAAGCGATGGGGGTAGTTTTCAAGGGTAGTCGCAAAAATGTACACTCCACTAGGTGATATCCCTGCTCATAAGCGCAAAGGACAGCGGTAGCACATGTTGTTTACGACCACCCACGTGCAACAATCCTAGAAAGTATACCGTGTTCTGGTCCCCATGACGTTGAGGTCTCTATACGTGCGCAGAAAGCTCGCACTCTTCTTCAGTGAACTATTTATCATGTCTCTTCCTTCACCTGCAGCACGTCTTTTCTGAAGAACAGCCTTCACAAAATTTCTGTTTCATACAGCGTGGAAATAAAAAAACAAATTACCACTAGTTGGAGAAGTTTTAGATGGTACAAGGCTAAGCGTGGATGCAGTAAAGAAAAACAAAGAAGGAAAGGACCTAGGAAAGAATATAGAACTGAAAAGTACAAATGGCCTGTGCAACCTCCTAGAATGACGTCCCAGACGGAACCTTTAGTGACGACGAGGCACGAGAGACATTGTATGTACGGTTGTGTAAAATAAATCCGTGATTATACAGGAATCACAGCTCAAACTTTCAGCCGCTCATATCCTTCATAAGATGCCTGAGTTACTCCAAATATAAACGCGTGGCCTCATTTAAGTTCGCTGCTGGCAAGTCATGACTCCGAAGATTTACGGCTCTCCTTTCAAGCCTTTACGAGAGGAAAGTTTTGCCTGTGGTGCCGTACTGCTTCCGATGCGCTCACCTACGGCGACGCTGAGGAACTTGCGCACACGGTGTACAAGCGGACAACAATGAGCCGTCCGTAAGAGGTCGCGCCA
This sequence comes from Rhipicephalus appendiculatus, assembly GCA_030522465.1. NCBI lineage: Eukaryota > Metazoa > Arthropoda > Arachnida > Ixodida > Ixodidae > Rhipicephalus > Rhipicephalus appendiculatus. The sequence continues at coordinate 62,086 of JALIZH010017678.1, forward strand.
ACATACTTCCTGTTAAAGCCTCTCTACATCTTCCTGTAGCCGAGTTCGCCATTCGCGGCACGCACATTCGGCTCCCTTTCTTCGCAGCCAATTTTCCCATACGGCGAGCTGCGGCACAGCGGGGAAGTGGCATCACCGATGAGCGCATCCAAGTCGACGGGAGCGGAGCCTCCCGACGTAATGCGCCCTGACATTTGGACTCGCATCATTGCGTCAGCGTAAGCGATGCGCGAGATCGGCTCAGCGAAGGGTGCACGCAGCCAAACGCGTAATACCTATATATAAAAAAAAGTGCGATAAAATATACTGACACATCCCACGCGCCACCGTTGCTCGCGTATTTGTAGTTGAGCATTTTCGGTCGTTTGCGGTCGTCGCTTCCTCCTAGGAAGAACAATATGAAGAGAAAGACAGAGGGCGCCCATGCGGGTAGCGGTGTCGGTTAGCCGAACGCATTACGTGATCGGTTCGCTCAATGGAGTGGCAAAACAATGGGGCTGAGGGCGCCAAGGGCGTCAGTGCACGCATGCGCAAGGCCCGTTTTCTATCTCTCTCTCTGACAGAGAGTTACGAGGAGGACGAGAGAGAGAGAGAGGCATGACCCGAGTAGCCGACGAAGAGAGGCGCACGTTTACGATCCTATGGAACCGAGCCGAGTGAGACTTGGGTAAACGCGATTATCCATGCACGGCCGGGTGCGAGCGAGCGGATCGGCGTGTAATGCATGCGCGATCGGATGTACACTACACGGCACTCACTTTTCTTTAGACGGCGTCGCCCCCAGTTCGACACGGGGTTAATGGCGGCCTTTAGAAATGCAGATGGCATCGAATTACGCGCGCATGTAGATGGGCGGGGAGGAAGAGCGCTCGCATCTCCGTTGTGTACGCTGCTCCTTCTTCTTCTTTTTGATGTTTGCTTCTTTGGAATCTTAAATCGCGCGGTGTGCAGTGATGATGGTGCCTCCAGCGGTCTGCCGTTGAAGGCACATCCTTTCGGGAAGCGCGTACGGACAATATAGACAGCCTTGCGCGCTCGAAAGTGCGGCGTTGTCGACTTCGGCGGTTCGGTGGGAACCGGGATAGGCAGTGCCCGCAGAGAACACAGCGAGTGCAGCCGATTCGTGTTCGCCATTAATTGATTTGCGCTCTTCACCGGGTCACCGGAGGTGAGCGTGTGAAACGAAGGCCTTGCGGCGGTAACCGAAAACAAAGCGATTGATTGTATATATATACGAGTTATATGGTTACCGCGAATCAAAGAACAAAATGAACACGTGCCTACACCCCGTTCTCATCTTATCTAGGTGTCATCGCCCAACTAATGTGCGCAGCTTTCTATCGCGATATTAATCAGTGGCTGTCACGCATCTGAGCTCCCTGCATGGGCAGCGATTCCATTAGGCCGGTGTTTCTAACTCGCATTTCACTGTGTAATGTGTAGCAGATCTTTGGGCAGCGCGCATCGCGAAGTTCTCCTCCTCACTTGCGAGGTGCATTGACCTTACTGGTCTTCCCTGTCCAGGTCTTTCCAGGTACAGGTCTTCCCTGTCCTGCTGACCTCGGTCCAACACCTACTGCAACCCCCCCATCCCCCGCCCCGGCCAATGTTGCTCGCTGTTATTATTTTATGCGGTTGTACGAAGGCAGAAGACAGATATGTTCGTAGAAAAGAGCCGAGAGGTTTGACCACGCTGTCGGTTCAGCCGGCACGGGTTCATTTGGAGTTCATAACGCTGTTGGAGACAAATGAGACGAAGACTCAAAACTGAGCGTCTCCACTAAGACGAGGCTCGATGAAAACATTTCGCAGAAGGAGAAGAAAGATGTGTCTGCACTTTTTCGAAGGAACCCACATAACCACCGGCACTGGAACGGCAACGGAATGACCGGCATACGTGGAAGACCAATGCCCAGCACGTGGGCGATTAGCCGGTGGTCTAAACGCCTCCCGCTGACACGGTCGGCGCATTCTGTAAAAACCCGGCATAAATAGGGTGTGTTCGCTTTTTTTGAAAAATTTCTTCCCTCTTTATTTTAAAACCGATGCTAACGATCTTCCAGTGCATCTGCGTGCAATGCGCCGGCGGTGGCTCTGGGAATGTCCTAGCCACGCGTGGAGGAAAATAGCGGAGGATACGAAAACGCTTGGTGCGATGATCGCGAGCCGGCTTCGGGAAATTTTCCATGCACAAACGTGGCACAAGTAGTTCGCGGCCTTCGCTCTGCTGACGACGGACGGCGCATACCGATGAAATGAAGTTGTCCAAGGGGACGTCCGGTACCGGTTCTGACACGGGATGGCCGTTTGAACGGTTTCGCTACTCGCGGGGCATTTGCTGTACGCTGAATTGTAAGTGCTGCCATCTCGCGAAGTTCAGAAAGACAACACCGAAAGCCTTCATCTTGCTCACCCTGTAGCTGAAAGCACGTTCATTTGCAGAAACAGCGACGTGGGTTAACCAGCTTGACGTTGAATGACAAAGCCATAAAAAGTCACAAGATTCTTTATGCACTCCACTAAGACGACTAGAATGATGATGATGATGATAGCCTATATGTATGGCTCACACCCAGGGTTGCCAGATCCTCGAAGAGAAAAAGAGCCACAAAATTCAGCAAAGTAGCCAAAACAGTAGCCAAATGCCAGCCGTTATTTTATTTTGGAGCCAGGAAAGTAGCCAAACGTGATTTCAGTTTAGCTGAATTATCACCATGTTCTGACACAAAAAAAAAATACAAAAATATACATCATAGGAATGTTTATCACATCACAATTGAGTAAAAAAAGACCACCGGACTTCCTGGAGGAGGCATTCATATTCGAAAATTGGCCATTAATGCTGCACCGACAGTCAAGTGTACATATTAGTGTTAACTTTTGCCAGTATGCCCCGCGACACTGTAAATTTGGAGCTTGTAACACCTCTCAGACGTAGTCCAAATTTGATCCTGATAATCGGGAGAAGTTCGTGCGACATTCTATTCCTTAAGAAAACACTCGTTCTGTTTCTGCGTTAGGTATGGGGAGAACAAGGAGTTTCATTGCGCCGTCTGCACTGGGCATAGAACTAGCACTTGAAGCAACCCGGTAGGTATATATTTTGATCCAGAATTTCATTGCTGGCATGTACTCACATCCTCAACTGGACGAAAGTGCCGTACTTGCTCCTTAATGCGGTGCCTGCAGTCTGCAGCCAGAGTCAGTGAAAAACAAGACCGGCTGGGCTCTTCGCATTCGTCGCCTCTTCCTTGGGCGTTGCAACGTTAACATTGCGTTGAGGTGGTGGCCACACGTCAGACGATGAGCCCTGATTTCGCCTATATTAGCCTATATTAGCTGTTGATGCCAGTGCGAGAACAATAGCCAAAAAGTAGCCAAGTAGCCAACGTAAATTTTTTGTCGCCGCGGCCTTTTGAAAGTAGCCAATTTGGCGTAAAGTAGCCACATCTGGCAACCCTGCTCACACCCACTCTGGGGGATTGGTCAAGAAACGAATAATTTACAGATAAAAGTGATCACATATGAATTGTATCACTAAAGAATTATAGAATAGTTAGAATAAATTAATGATGCTAATTTATAGATTTGATATCACAACCGCCCTGATTCAACTAAATTTCTCTACCGCGGAACAGAGATCCCGGTGACAATGACCTAATGAGGAGGCTGCCAAAGAGAGAATATTAGAAATAATGAAATCCAATGTAATTCGATTGAAAATCACTTAGAGAATGTTTTTCCTCAGTAAATTGTAGCGGTTGCGTGATAAAAAACAATGCTCGTGAAAGCCATCTTCTTCTTGCGCCTCTTTTTCTTCTCAGTCGGACTGCAGTAATCCTTAATGATCTCTATGTAAACTGAAAAAAAAAAAAAAAAGAAGATAACATATCAGTGGACAGTTCGCTTGCAGGAGTTCACTTTGCAATAGAACATCCAGAAACACACATTCCTGTCCAAGTTCTCACAGTATGCGACTTACGTGCTAGTCAAAGTCACAGTTTCGCCGCAAGGGCGAAGCAAGGAATGCGATAGCAAGAAATTGGAATGTCACACGAATATCGACGAGTAGCTCGATACTTGCGTGCCGCTGAAGAAAAAAGACGGACGCTCGACAAGAACGCGCAGGCATACACTGGACAAGCGCGAACTAACAACTGTCCCAGTTGTTACGTCTTAACGTTTGAGCAACGCGCTGCAAGTGTCGACATGCAGAACACGACACTCTTAGATATTTCTTTCTTTTTTAAGGTGCGGCGCGTGGAGTGACCCCTCTGCGTTTCCTGCGACGTGGTGGCGTCTGGCCCAAGATGTTCCGGGCGTTCTTTTTTTTTCTTTTTTTTTTTCCACATTACAAGTGGGTACAGAAAGGGGCCACTTTTTTGTGCGCGTGTCAGGGGCACTTTTCAAACTGAAAGAAAATGTAGGAGCGTTTCGTGATAGAAAACACGCTCAAGCTTCACCGAGATCTGTGTGCCGCCAGCGGTAAACGGGGTATATAAATAGCTTGCCGTTAATATGCCACCGGAAGCATGGCGCATGGTATAATTGTCGAAGGCGGCGCGCTGTGGAACGGGGGGTCGCTGGTTCGAATCCCCAGTTCAGAGCTTCGGAATTCTTCTCTTTCTAATTTATTTTTCTTTGTGCCTTTTTATATGTATACATACATATACATATCCGGGACATGACGGTGACGGCAAGAATCCGCCTAGAATGTCCATATAATTGTTATCGCAATAATACATGGCTGTTCACCACAAGCGCCTATATACTTGTTCAGTGTCCACTGATAAGTATTTTATGAAAATATTCGCCTTTTGCTAAATATATTTTATAGGCCATGGTTCAAGTACTGCTTGTAATTTGAAGGGGCGCCTGTCGAAACTTGTTAATTTTTAACAGCGAAGCTCTTTAGCAAATCGTTCCTTGTTCACCCCTTATAAAAAAACTGTCATTACTTTAAACGGGTATGCGCCGCAGAAATTGGGTAAATCCTGCTACTCACCACTGGTCCACTAAAAAGCAAGAAACCAACAGTTAGCCCAACAAACGGGTGTGAGCCACAGAAATTCGTGCGGCCTATCGGAAAGCAATCAACATAAACCGGTATGTGCCACAGCAGTTGGGTAAATCCCACTAAACGCGACTTCCACCAAAAAGGAAGGAGGCAACAGTTTTCCCTACAATTAAATGGCCGCGAAGCGACGACGGCGAGCCGAAGACCCCGAGTACGTACAACGAGAGAATACTAGGGACCGGGAAAGGCAGCGGCGGCTGCGAGAAGACCCCGAAGCGATGGAAAGCTTACGCCAACGACGACGTCCCCGTGTCGTGTCTGTCCGCGGTGTAACTCGAAGCTCTCCGAGCTGAGAATCAACGTATAGAAACAACAGACATCACCTAGCGAAGGCCTAGAAACTACCTAGAAGCAACCGCATTAGTCTTCAGAATCGTCCCGTCTCGCTGTTTCAAGGCTTGCACGAAGCCGTGCAAGCCTCGCCAATTTTTTTGTTTTTTCTTTTATTTACGTACTGTACGCACTCTTGAAGAATGTGACCAACATTCTCATTTCCGTGACCACAGCAGCACTCTGGTGAATTTGATCGGTGTTCATTTTTGTTTTTGTACGACCTTTTTTTTCTTTTTTTTGCGCTTCAGAACGTAAATATATGGAGCAGCTGTGCTGATATAAACCTGAACATCCCCACAAAAAACAAGTTACAGCAGAGCAGAATAGCACAGAACAGAACTGAACGTATTAATGGACAATACCCCCCCCCCCCCCCCCCTCCCAAGACAGCTTTCCTACACCACAGAAACTAATGCGCAGTACAGATACGTCCGTCCTCGTTAGACTTGTTAGGTGCAGTGTAGCGTATCGGGCGATTGGCCATGACCAATCTAGAGGGGAGACGCCACACAGCCAAATTCAGGTAGTACAGAGTTTCAGGGTTATTGCGAAAACAGGCTCTACGCAGCAGCAATATACACTATGTTCCCCATTTCGAGATCGGCCAGTGACATTCCGGCTATGGAGTTCCCGATACCCAATAAATAGTCGCACGACATCTTATGAATTCAGCTAAAACGACTCGAAGGCGGAAGCCATACTGAGCTTCTTTTGCTCATTCTTTTACTTCCTTTTTATCCTGTCTATTGCGTTGATTGAGCCCCCCCCCCCCCCCCCCCCACACACACACACACACACACAGCTTTCGGCACCTCACGTGGTGTTGCACAGTCGTGCGACTATTAGTACGGCGATGGACGCACTGTCACTCACTCGAGCATCATGTGACTTTCGACGGAATTTGATCCCTCAGTTTTCTTGTTTTCTTTTTTGTCATTCCTGCGGACGCCAGCGCCGACAAGGTCTCGCCAAATCTCGCGAGGCCTCTCGCCTCACGTAACAGATAAGGCTTTCGTCTTACAAGGAGTAGCCGCCACCGACGGTTCGCGAAGTCGACAGGCGTACGGATCTGCGCTGTGACTTTCGAACAGCTGTTTCAACACACGCTGAGTGACGCTTCCCCGTGACCTCCATCACGGAGGTGCAGACGCGCATCGACCGTGTACCCAGGGAAACGAACGGAAACACGCTCGCTCACACGGCGAGTCGAAGGAATGCGAGGGATCTGATGAGCGTGCATCGGAAGTTAACACCTTCAGTGTGGCACGCCGACTTAGCGTCGGGCCCTTCCACCGCGATGTCTGCATGCATGCACTGTGCGACGGCGAGCGTCGACGCATTGTGTGCGCTCGCTGGGAACTCGTTGTCGGGAGGAGCATTGCACGAATTGCGACCCCGGTGCCTGATCCGCGGGTGGCATCGATGGCTCGGCGACCCTTCGACACCTTTGTTTCATCGGCCGCCTCTTCCGGCTGTCGGGCTGACTGATTGCGCACCGCTTCGCGCAATGTTGTCTGCGCGCCGTGATATCATCTCGAACCTTTCGCGTCCTCAATCGCTCTCTGTGCTCGTTTGATCTTCACTTATTTCTCATTGCTGATGTACGTGTTAACTCTCGGCTTGTTAGGATAGGGCCATATAGAAGGTTATTTAGCTTGAAGAGATGGACTTAAAGGAGAAAAGAAACACTAAGTCACGAATGTTAAGCTTTAAAACCGTCGTTTCGTTAATTTTGCTGATTAAAGGTTGATTACTATATAAGAGAAGGCAGGTCGAAGGTGAATTTTTATAAAGTTTCACGCCAAAATGATTACTACGCCTTACGTGCATTACTTCAGTGTGACGTCACCGCTTTGGAAGTATTTTTGTGCCTGAGCCCTTGTGGCTATATCCTGTATATTGGTTATTACAGAACCTGTCCTTCTTAGAATTAAAAAAAAAAAGAAACGTGGCTATCGTTACCTATCTTAGAAGTTCCAGCTGGGCGATGTTGGTGCGTGTTGTCTTATGTACGGTATGTTGCGCAAAGAATGGACAAACGCACGAAAAAAACAACAACAACAATTTTACCTATTAAAAAAGATATAGTAAAGCCTGTAACAGACGCTTTCAAAAATTCATCGAGTCTAATTGAGTTTGTGCGTGAATTTCAAGTGGCGTCATCACCCTACTTCTGTCTTTGGTTCACTTCTCGTTTACCGCGTTCCCGCTCATGATTTAAGAGAGGTATTCCTGGTATTATATAATATGAGGTAGCTGATCAAGTCCAAGTAACTCATATTTTGGTGTCCGTCCAGAGAGACCGCATACCGAAGCCTTAAACAAGCACGACCTGAGCCATACTACAATTTTAATGCTACAAAAAGGTCAATGTTACTGCGATTGAAGGGTTGTAGATGAGCGAAATATATAAATACACCAAAACGAGGCTTTCTTAGCCAGAATCGCCACAGTGATCTGCGACATCAATGAATATGACAGCATGCGTGTTTGTAACAATGGGAAATTTTTGCCTGTTGACGCAATCGCCGTGACAAAAGCGTTGTCACCGCCTTCACCCTCCTGAATGACATTGACGCAGCGTTGTCTACATGCGCTCAAAATAGTTGCATTGTGTAGCTAACGGTGCACTGAACCAAGTGAACGAGGCGGAGAAGTAGCAATAGCGCTTACTTATTTATTCGCTACAACAGCGCTTAGTCCGTCTCTGTCCTGTTGTCCTGTGGTTCGCGGACTCCTGTTGTCCTGTTTTCTACGGACTCATTTCCTATCGGCGCGTATCTTTCGGAAATCAGTGATAGACCATGTCCTGATTCAAGATCCATGTACACAGGCACAGTTTAAAAAGAAATCGCATATTATTCGCCTCTTTCTTTATGTGGAACATTGACAAAAAAAACTCAGAGGGTCCCTTATGGACACACCTAAGACGACTGGAAGGCGAACGCCACCTTCCTTTTCCTCTCAGTCGGTGTATATTTCCTGCGCCGTCACCCTACGAAAGCTTTCTGCACCTAATGTGGTTGGTTTTGCACTGCCTCCTCCTCCTCTGTGACTGCACCCGTTTCAACTCCGAAAGAGCGACCCTTTCAGTCGCACTTTCTGTCACACCACTCGGACGTCCGTTGCAAGACCTCGGTGCACTGGTCAGTGGCGTAGCCGGGGGGTGGCACCCCCCCCCCCCTCGGATTGTTTTTTAGATGTGAAGCATCTTATGGCGAAGCTTAATCCGGTGGTGGTGGTGGTGGTGGTGGGCCGCGTGGCCTCCCTTACTGCGCATGCGCAAACCCTTTAAAAAAAAAATAAATAAAAAACTTCTTCTCCCCCCTCTCTCCTCTAGGCATCCCTCCCCGTGGCAACCACACCCTCACTGCGCATGCGCCTCCCCTCCTCTCTTCCCTCCTACGCTCCCCCCTCTCTCTAGGCATCCCTGCCAGCGGCGTCCACACTCCCACTGCGCATGCGCGTCCCCCCTCTCTCTCTCCTCTCCTACGCTCCCCCCTCTCTCATCTAGGCATGCCTGCCCGCGGCGTCCACACTCCCACTGCGCATGCGCGTCCCCCCTCTCTCGCCTCGCGACGCCGACGCAGCCAGCATCTGCTAGCGAGTTTCGGGGTTGAAAAAACCGACTGCTCGCGCTGCACAACCGTTCACTGGCCACCCCGTATATATGGCAATGGATCTTGACCTGCAAGGTGGTGCCGGTGGGAGATTTCTCCTGTGCGTTGTTGAACAATAAAAATTCGCAGCGTGCGCGTTAACTAAAAGCGGACTGCGGGTCTCTGTGTCCAATAGGAGTCTTCTGTCTCTCATTGCCCATTAGCAGCGATTGGCATGTTCCAGTGGGAAACACCGCTTCATCACTGCGTGCTTTGCGCCTCCCCAGTTTTCTCTCCTGCGCAACGCTGCGATGAGCGCCAGCGTCAACGCCGCCGCCAGTGTAAGCGTTAGCGCCCGCTGCTTCACATCTACACATGGTTCCCTTTAGCGGGAGATGGTGTAATTTTTCTTCTTTGCATGGCACACAGAGCACAAACTGACACTCAACAACATTTACCTGCCCGGCCCCACTTGACCACGCCTCTAGCGTTGATGCTTCACAAGGCCGCGCTAAACAGACGCGGACACGCATACACACAAGGACGCATGTCTCTGCCAAAAGTGGTTTTTGGAACCCCCGTGGGTGTTTGTAACCACGTGAGCAGATACTCCTTGGGGAGTATAATAAGGTCATGTCGCTTATATGCTCCGTTACTTAGCAATGGGAGCATAATGACGACATGTGCCGTATTTACTCCGCAATGAAGGAGTAAATGATTCGGGAATGAGAGTTTCTGGGGCTGATAAGCTGATAAAACTCCCATCTCGACTAATTCTTGCTTACAGTATTAATGAGAACTAAGAGACAATGATGCCAAAGAAAGTATAGGGGATGTTATTAGAAGTAACTGTAATGTAAATGTGAAAAAGAAAAGTGGACGAAAAGATAGCTTGCCACCGGCAGGGACCGAACCTGCGACCTTCGAATAACGCGTCCGATGC